>CAUYRH010125838.1:0-32123 GCA_963574655.1 Perodicticus potto | reverse complement strand
AAAAAAAAAAGACAGACCTGGACTTGAATTGCAGCTAAACTACTTCTACCTTGGACAAGATACTTAAGCTCTCTGGAGCTTAGTTTTCATATCAGTAAAATGGGACTGACTCTGTAGAATTGTTATAAGGATTTGTGGAATGCATGCTGCCTGGCAGAAAGGAAGAAATAGAAGGGACTTTGGCCTAAAGTAGAAAGAAGGTTCTGATCACCATGGGCAGTGCTCTATTGTGATTGTCAAGCCAAGCCAGTGCATCTCACTGAACCTCAAATTTCCAGTGGAAATACCTATTTGTAAACAATGTTCGTATATTCTGTTGAAAGTAATAGTAGTTTGATTTATGATGATGGAGCTCAGAGATGTGATTAGTCTTATTCTCCTGCCCTGTTTTCTTTCTTTTTTTGAGACAGAGTTTCACTATGTCACCCTTGGTAGAGTGCTGTGGTGTCATAGCTCATAGCAACCTCAAAGTTTTGGGCTTAAGCAATTCTCTTGTCTCAGTCTCCCAAGTAGCTGGGACTACAGGTGCCCGCCACAACGCCCAGTTATTTTTTGGTTGCAGTTGTCATTGTTGTCCAACAGGCCTGGGCCAGGGAACCTGCCAGCCTTAGCACATGTGGCCAGCACCCTACTCACTGAGCTATGGGTGCCAAGCCCGTACTTTTTCTTTAAGTTGAGATAGGATCCCACTCTGTCACTCAGACTGGAGTGCAGTGGATGATCATAGCTTACTGCAGCCTTGAACTCCTGGACTCAAGCAATCCTTCTGCCTTAACCTCTCGAGTAGCTGGAAGTACAGGTGTATGCCATCACACCCAGCTATATTTTCTATTTTTTGTAGAGACAAGCATCTTGCTGTGTTGCTCAAGCTGGTCTCAAACTCTGTCCCCAAGTGATACTCCTGTTTCAGCCTCCCAAAGTGCTGGGATTAGAGGTGTGACGCACTGCACCCAGCCAAAAAAAAAGCATACAGCTAACATCATACTTAAGGATTAAACATTTTATACTTAAAATGAGGAACAAGGCAAGGGTGTTCTCTTCACTTTAATTCAACACCATACTACAGAAACTAGTCCGTGCAATAAGACAAAGAAATAAAAGGCATACCAGTTGGAAAGAAAAGAGTAAACCTGTCTTTATCTGCAAAAGATATGATTTTGTATGTAAAAAAATCTTAAGGAACCTACCAAAATCTACTAACACTAAGTAAACTAAGCATTTTCACAGGACACAGTCTATATAGAAAAATCAATTGTATTTCCATACACCAGCAATCAGCAATTAGAAAATGAAATTTTAATTAATACCATTTACAATAGCATGCAAACCCATAAAATTCTTAGGGATAAATTTAACAAAAAACATGCAAGACCGCTATACTGAAAACATTGTTGAGAGACAGTAAAGACAATCTAAATAAACGGATAGATATTTCTTGAGATATGGTAAAAGATTCAACATTGTTAAGATGTCCATTCTCCCCAAATTCACATATATTAGATTATTAAGTAAGAAACATCTGATTTTCTTTAGTACTAACTTTGATAATTGCTATCTCTGACATTTCATTTTCACACTTTTTTTTCCTGTGTTTTTAATTGTGAAGGTACATCTCCATTTTTTTCAAATGTACATTTTGGTTTGTGATTATTTTCAAATTATTTGTTTTAGAACAATTTTTTTGTAAAAACATGGGTAAGTCAAAAATTCATGGGTTTTTTGTTGTTTTTTTTTTTTTCGAGACAGAGTCTCAAGCTGTGGCCCTGGGTAGAGTGCCATGGCGTCACAGCTCACAGCAACCTCAAACTCTTAGGCTTAAGCGATTCTCTTGCCTCAGCCTCCCAAGTAGCTGGGACTACGGGCGCCTGCCACAATTCCCAGCTATATTTTGTCATTGTTGTTGCAGTTGTCATTGTTGTTTTAGCTGGCCTTAGATGGGTTTGAACCCACCAGCCTCAATGTATGTGGCTGGCACCCTACCCACTGAGCTATGGGCACCACCCCAATTCATGGTATTTTTGAGTATGAGTGCCATTGTGGATCCAATGCAGGACAGACAGCTTGAAATATCAATAAGGTATTTGGGAAAGCTGTGGCTAATAAATACACAGTACATTAATGATTTGAGAAGTTCTATTCTGGTGATTTTAAGCTTGGAAATGAGCCACATGGGCAACCTGAAACCAAGCTTTAGTGGAAGCAAACCCATCTCAACCTACAGGTGAATTAGCAGCAAGGTTTAACATTACCATTCCAACTAGGTCCATTTGAAATAAATTGTCAAGGTAAAGAAGTTGAATAGATAGGTTCTATATGAATTAAAGAGAGTCAGAAGAGTAACCTTCTTGAAGCTAGTCTTTCTTTGCTGTCATGACATAAAGGTGAATTGTTTCTATACTGTATTGTTACATATCATGAAAAATGGATTATTTTTGATAATCACAAGTGTTTGGCACAATCGTTGGACAAAAATGAAGGGCCAAAACTGACTTTTCATCAAGGAAAGCTAATGGGGTGTGTTTGGTGGTCCAATACTGGTATCATCCACTACAGTTTCATGAAACTTGGTCAATCAATTACAGTGGTTTTCTACAGCAACCAAATGGACAATATGATGAGGATGTTTGTGATTAAGTAGCCGAGACTGGTCAATCAAAACAGACCAATCCTCTCGCCAGACAATGCTGTCCTACAAACAACGCTGCTCAAACTACAGAAGCTGGACTTGGAAACTCTATCATCCATTGTATTCATCAGACTTTCTACCAGCTGACTACCACTTTTCCAGGCTTTGGACCACTTCTTTTGAGGAAAAATAGCCAATTATCAACAAGATGTGGAAAACACCATTCTCTCTTTGTAGGGTTTCTTCATTGCTGGCATACACAAGCTATCATTTAAAATGGCAAAACTGTTTTGATAGTTTAGGTGCATACTTTGATGCTTCTAGCTACTTGTACTGCTTCTAGTTTGAGATATAATACACTAAACTTCTGATTTGAAATTGGACATGTCATATTCAGTGACATAGTAAGTTCAACGTAATCATTATCAGAACTCTAGCAAATTTTTTTTTTTGGTTGGGGATTCATTGAGGGTACAAGAAACCAGATTACACTGATTCTAGCAAATTTTTTGATGAAATTAAGAAACTGATTCTAAAATTGGGAATTTTGCATATGGAAATGTAAAACCTAGACTAGCTAAAATAACTTTGAAAAAGAAAAACAAAGCTGAGGCACATATAATACCTCATTTCAAACCTAGTATGGTACTGAAAAAAGATTACTAGAACAGAACCGAGAGCCCCGAATTAGACTCACATGTTCAAATAGTTTTCAAGTTGGGCTCCAAAGAAATTAAATGGAAAAAGGAAAGTATTTTCAACAAGTGGGGTTGGAACAACTGGATATCTGTAAGGAAAAAAAGAAACTTGACCCCTAAGTCACACAATAAACAAAAGTTTGTTTCAGGTATACCACAGTGCTAAACATAAAACTTAACATTAAAAACCTTCTAGTTAAAAACAGGATAATACTTTCATGACTTTAGTGTAGGCAAAGACTTTTTTGGAGAGAAAATAAAAATCACTAACCAAAAGAGAAAAATTGATAAATTGGATTTCATCATCAAAATATAAAACTTCTAGGTATCTAAATCGAAAGTAAAATCTCACTTCACAGACGGCATGATCTCATATACAGAAAATCCCAAAGCTTTCTGCAAAAAACTGACTTAACTAATAAATGAGTTCATTTATTAGCTAATAAATACTATTTACAGGATACAACATCAACATACAAAAATCAGTCACAATTCTATACATTAACAGTGAATATTCCTAAAAGGAAATTAAGAAAACAATTCAATTTACAATAGCATAAAAAAGAACAAAATACTTAGGAATAAATTAAAGTAAGGATATGAAAGACTTGTACGCTGAAAACTATAAAACAGTCAAAAGAAGTTAAAGACGACATAAACAAACAAAAATATCCCATATCCATAGATTTGAAAGATTTACTATTATTTTATTTATTTATTTGTTTATTTATTTATTTTGAGACAGAGCCTCAAGCTGTCACCCTGGATGGAGTGCCGTGGCATCACAGCTCACAGCAACCTCCAATTCCTGGGCTCAAGTGAGTCTCTTGCCTCTGCCTCCCAAGTAGCTGGGACTACAGGCGCCCGCCACAATGCCTGGGCATTTTTTTGGCTGCAGCCGTCATTGTTGTTTTGGGTGGGCCTGGACTGAATTCGAATCCGCCAGCTCAGGTGTACGTGGCTGGCACCTTAGCCCATTGAGCCACGGGCACCGAGCCAAGATTTACTATTATTAAGATGACAGTAATACCCGATGTGTAACCTACAGATTCAATGCAATCCGTATCAAAATCCCAATGACAATTTTTGTAGAAATAAAAATACCCATCCTAAAATTTACACTGGAATCTCAAGGGACACCCAAATAGCCAAAACAATCTTGAAAATGATAAGCAAAGTTGGAGGACTCTCACTTCTTGATTTCAAAACTTACCACAAAGCTATAGTAATACTGGCATAATGACAGACACACAAACCAATGGAACAGAATAGAGAGCCCAGAAAAACTCTTGCATATATGGCCAAATAATTTTTGACAATGGTGCCAAGACCATTCAATAAGGACAGTGTTTTCAACAAATAGTGTTAGGAAAACTGGATATCCATGTGCAAATGAAGAAGAGTTGAAACCTTAGCTAACACTATCTACAAAAATTAACTCAAAATGGATCAAAGGCCCCAATGTAAGAGCTAAAATCATAAAACTCTTAGAAGAAAACACAGGGGAAAGCTTTATGACATTATCAATGACTTCCTGGATATGATACCACAAGTACAGGTAATGAAAGAAAAATTGGCTAAATTAGACTACAGTATCAAAATTCAAAACTGTGCATCAAAGACACAGTCAGTAGAGTGAATAACAACCTATAAAATATAAATGATATTTTCAAATCACAAATCTGATAAGGGGTTAAAATCCAGAACATATAAAGAATTTCAGTAACTCAGCAACAAAAGAATCTAATTAAAAAATGGACCAAAAACTTGGACATTTCTCCAAAGAAGACATTCATGGCTCATAAGCACACAAAAAGATGCTCAGGCCCAAGTGTTGCCTCATGCTTGTAATCTTAGCACTTTGGGAGGCCCAGCTGGGAGGATCACTTGAGCTTAGGAGTTCAAGACCAGCCTCAGCAAGACCCTGTCTCTACTAAAAACAGAAAAACCAGCTGGACGTTGTGTTGGGTACCTGTAGTCCCAGCTACTTGGGAGGCTGAGGCAAGAGGATTGCTTAAGCCCATGAGTTTGGGGTTGCTGTGAGCTGTGATCCCACAGCACTCTACCCAAGGTGATGGAGTGAGACTGTGTCTCAAAAAAAAAAAAGACGCTCAAAAATCACTAGCTATCAGGAAAATGAAAATCAAAACCACAGTGAAATACCATTTCACATATATTATGATGGCTATTATCCAAAAAATGGAAAAAACAAGTATTGGTGAGGCTATGAAAACTGGAACCCTTGTGCAATGCTGATGTAAAATGGTGAGGCTGTGGTGGAAAACAGCATAGTGCCCCCTCTAAAAAATAAAAATCACACGATGTAGCATTTCCACTTCTAGGGATTTCTCAAAAAAACTGAAAGCAAGGACTCAGACACTTGCACACTAATATTCATAGCATTATTATTCACAATAGCTAAAAGGTAGAAACAACTCAAACAGCTGAAAAGGTAAACAAAATACAGTACATAAATATAATAAAATAATATTCAGCCTTAGAAGAGAATGAAATTCTAACATGTTACATGATGAATTTTGGAAACATTACACTATGTAAAATAAGCCAGATACAAAATGGTAATTACTATATGATTCTATCATATGGGATGCCTACTAGAATAGGCAAATTCACAGACACAGAAAGTGTGAAAGAGATTGGCCAGGTGCGTGGTTCATGCACTCTGAGAGGCTGAGACGGGTGGAATGCCTGAACTAAAAATAGCTGGGTGTTGTGGTGGGTGCCTGCAGTCCCCGCTACTTGGGAGGCTGAGGCAAGAGAACTGCTTAAACCCATGAGTTTGAGGTTGCTGTGAGCTGTGATGCCATAGCACTCCACCAAATGTGACAAAGTGATACTCTGTCTCAAAAAAAAAAAAAAAAAAAAAAATTGTGAAAGAGGTTACCAGGGACTGAGGGAGAGGGGAGTTATTGTTTAATGGGCAGAGAGTTTCCATTTGAAAAGGATCAAAAAGTTCTATATTGTGTACAGTGGTGATGGCTGCCCAACAATGTGAATGTACTTGATGCCACTGAATGTACATTTTTAAATGGTTAAAACAGTAAATTTTATGTTACGTATATTTTACAATAAACAGATAATAAGAACTAAAAAAAATTTAAGCATTTTATTATCAAAAGATAGCATTCAGAAAATGAAAAGACAAGTCACAGATTACAGAAAAATATTGACAACACACATGGTTGACATAGAACTTATAATTTAGAATATAAAAATTCCTACAACTTAATAAAAAGACAAATCAATTCTTAAATGGACAAAAGACTTAAAGAGAAACTTCATAAAAGAAGATATACAAATAGCAAGTAAGCACATAAAAAGGGTTCGATATCATTAGTCATCACAGAAATACACATTAAAACCACAATGATAGGGTGGCGCCTGTGGCTCAGTGAGTAGGGCACCGGCCCCATGTGCTGGAGGTGGCGGGTTCAAACCCAGCCCCGGCCAAAAACTGCACACACAAAAAAACAAAACAAAACAAAAAAACCCACAATGATACAACACTACACCCCTCTAGGATGCTAAAATGAAAAGAACTGATGATGCTGACAAAAATGTAGAGTAACGAGAACTTCATACTTTGCTAGAAGGAGTTTAAAATAGTACAACCACTTTAGAAAACTGTATGACATTTTGAAATAGTTAAATATACATCTACTCAGTAACCCAAAATTTCCCACTCTTATTTATCCAAGAGAAATAAAAGTATGTATGTATGTATGTACTTTGAGACAGGGTGTCACTTTGTTGCCCAGGTTAGAATACAGTGGTGTGATCATAGCTCTCTGCAGTCTTAACTGCTGGGCTCAAGAGGTCTTTTCGCCTCAGTCTCCTAAGTAGCTTATGTACTACCATACCCAGCTAATATTTCCTATTTCATGTAGAGACAGGGTCTCATCTCATTATATTGCCCAAGCTGGTCTTGAACTCCTGGCCTTAAGTGATCCACCCACTTCAGCTTCCCAAAATGCTGGGATTATAAATGTGAGCCACTGAGCCTGGCTCCCTAAAAGTTTTGTACAAGAATGTTTGTAGCAAGGCCAGGTACAGTGGCTCACACCTATAATCCTAGCACTCTGGAAGGCTGAGGCCAGCAGATTGCTTGACCTCAGGAGTTCAAGACCAGCATGAGCAAGAGAAAGACCACATCTCTAAAAACATCAGGCACCTGTAGTCCCAGCTACTCAGGAGGCTGAGGCAAGAGAATCATTTGAGTCCAAGAGTTTGAGGTTGCTGTGAGCTAGGCTGATGCTACAGCACTCTATTGAGGGAGACAAAGTGAGACTCTGACTCCAAAAAAAAAAACAATGTTTGTAGCAGTTTTATTCATAATAGTCCCAGACTGGAAATACCTGAAGTGGCCATAAACACAAGAATAAATTATAGTATATCCATATAATGGAACACTATCCATCAAGAAAAAGAAAAAATTAACACAAAATGAATGAATCTCAAAAACATTACGGTCAGGAAAAAAGCCCAGATACAGAAGTTCACACTGTAAGATTCCATTTATATAAAGTTCTAGAACAGGCAAAACTAACCCCTGATGATCAAAATCAGAAGAAGGGCTACTTTGGGGTTGACTAAGGAGGGGCACAAAGACATTTACTGAGGTAATGGAAATGGTTTTTATCTTAATGGGGATGTACGCTACATGGATACATGAATTTGGCAAAACTAAAGTACATATTTAAGATGTGCATTTCACTTACAAAATTATACCTCGATTTTTTTTAAAAAAGAAAGTAAAGTGGTTGGTTATAGGGTGGCTTAAACACACCACGCTGTTGGAAACATTGAAGCGAAGTCCAGTTCTGCCATATATCCACACACATCTGCAGCAGATGGCACCATGGCTCAGCAAAAAGAAGCGTTTTGTAGCCCAGAAGTTTTACAAAGTCCTAGCTAGGCAGGGCCCTGGTCCTGTTTCCTCATCTATAACATGCTGAAGTTTAGTGTCTGCTCCCCCTTGGTGTCCACCAGTACTACCAAGACAAGAGAGCTAATGTGGCAGTACAGTGGACAGTCAAAATACCAGATGATGCTGGAAAAATATGAAAGACCAGGATAAAGACTTCTTCCCTTTCTACAATTCTCCAGGGCCACCTGTACCTTCAATCTTTTTTGGGAGACTTGAGGTTGGACCCATTGGTATGGCCTTTCCAACACCTGTTTGCCCCCCCAAAGACCCCTTTCAGTTGATCCATTGCTACTATGCAACCCTCCAACACACCTCAAACAGCTTTTTTCCAAGGCCTACCCACTGAGAAAACTGAGGCTAATGTCACAACTTTAAATTATTACTCCACTAAAAGGGAGTGGGAGAAACAATTAAAGAACATAAAGAAAACAGTATTCAGATCACCATCTCGGAAGCTCATGAACTGACAAAGTTTTGGCACCTCGAACACATGTTGTACACTTGCTTTCCATCCATTTCCTGCCTCCAAACAGGGGACCTCACATGATGATCTTTTACAAACAACAGCAATTAAAGGGACATTATTCCTGCCTCCAGGGACACAGGCTGCTCTCTGTAAGGTTTCACTATCATACTCAGGCTCTTGTGGGCAGGCCTACACCAACCAGACACTCATCTGCCACTCTTGGGACAGGGCATAGCAGCAGGATAGGGGTGCCCTGAAATAACCAAAGTCCCAGGGAGCCCTAGAACCAGTAGACCAAACCCAGTTACCAATTTGTCGGAGTTGAAAAAGTGATAAAAAGAGCCAGTCATTCAATACTTCATTCTTTTGTCTTCCTTAATATCCCAGTGGTAACAGCAAAAACATCCAGTTGGCTTACCTCTCATTGGACCGTATCATGTAGTCAGTAAATTCATGATCTCCCTTGATCACCTCCAAGGGGACCACCAGGTTGACATCAGAATCGGTGTTCCGCAGCTGGTTGAGTTTAATATTCACTGAGAAGAGGTACTCCCGAACTTCATCAATACCCACCTTCAGGCCCTTGCACACCACGTATCTGGCAGGAGATACCCTGTCACTCCACTGATCAAGGGTTTTCTCCCCACACATCCCCACATATTCCTTTTCCCATCCTTTTGTGGAGTCCCAAAGCTAAGCAGCTTCCCTGCTCAACCTTAAGTCTATAGACAAAACAGCATAGACCCTATGCAGCAAAAGTTCACCTCAAATCCTTCCCTTTTATTTTAGGCTGTATTTCTACTCTCTGTGCTCACCAGCACTATCACAGGTCTGTTCCCAACTGTTCTATGCCAGACAGGCTGAATCACCACCACCTGGAAAGCCCAGTAAATTACAGACCTAAGGATCAGACTCTCCAAAGACAGAGACCAGAAATCTCTGTCTTTAACAACAATTCTGTTGGTTACATTTTCTCTCACCTGGTGTGTGGGCACTATGTCCCACCTGGGACGCCAGCAGTGCCTCTGGATAGTGGGTCTCTGTGCCCTTTCTCACCTATGTCTCTCCAAGTGTCCCTATTATCGGTCACCTTCTCTAAACCAAGAATAACCCATGTAAGCATGGAGAATAAGGGTTGTGGAGAAGGAGGCAGAGGCGGACCTGACACAACACAGAACCAATAAGATCCAAGAATCTTGACTCTTACTGGCTCTAATCACTTCTTTAAAGTTAAAATTTTTAATGTAGGCTGAGATGTCATACCAGAGACATAGGCTGGAATTTACCATTCTGGCATTTAGCCAACGAGTCTGGCTAAACGAGACAAAAGCCTCACCTCTCTGAGTTGGCGGGACGGCTAGTAATGGGCTTGAAGAGACATACTCGTTCAAAGCAGCAGTACAGTAGGTAAATAAGGCCCACACTGAACGGTGTGAACAGGTCGAAGGTTTTACAGATGAAATGGCCTCCTGGATTAAAGAGAAAATACCAAAAGCAGTGGATGGGTCTATTTCCAGAGATGAGTAAGGTAGTCTTTGGGAGTAAATGACAAAGTCACTAAATGAATTTAAAGGGGAGAATCAGCTTTAGAGGGGACTTAGAGGATTCTATAGTCCTTTCTTCTTCCCTAAATTCCCCATTTAGCCACCTGTCAACTCATATAAGCAGTTTTTTTAACTTCCCAGCCAACCCCTGTACATGCTTGTCCAATAAGGCCTCCAATGGGTCCTAGGGAAGTGTCACCTGTCCGGACAATGGACAGCGCCATGAGGAACTGACACAACAGGAGCTGCTTGCTGAGGATCTCCTGTAGGTTCTCCTGCCCCTCCACTGAGAAACCCTGAAACAAAGAGCACAGGGATTGGGGCAGGAAAGAGCAACAAGAAGGGTTGAGAAGAACATGCCTACCTCATCTTCAGCAAGAGTTCAAGTGTCTTCACTGATCTCTACTATCTGACTGATAAAGATTCAGCTCAGTTTTAAGTTACTTTGACAAGGTCACATTGCTTGTAACAGAGAGAGTAGACATTAAAATCCAGGCTTAGCTCCTGGACCAAAGCCGCTTTCCTGCTCTATCACTCTCATGGGACACAGCCAAGTCTGCTTTTCCAAGGAGATGGTCCAGAAAAATGTTTAAAATCATGTGGGAATCTAGGGAGAGTAAGGCAGAACAGAGGCAAAATACTGGCTAGTCACAGGTCAACCACAAAACAGGAAACAGAATATTCTGGCGAATCCCAGCAAAACCAGGGAACACTCTACCTGGACTAACTAACACATTGTGCTGACTGCTGAACAGGCCCAAGTCTGATGACAGGAGAAAAGTTAACTCTGATAGTGATGGTGCTCTCTCTCTGTTGACCAAGGATTTAATTACAATATACCCTTTCCCATCCTAAGACTGTGGAGCCTCTTCCTTTAAAGAATATGTGCTACTGCTCCCAGAGTGTGATCTCCTTCCTTGTGAGACCCTCACAGGGATCAGAGAGTTAAGCTTACACAAAAGTAAAGGAGGATGAAGGCTGCGTGGAAATAGTTTCAGTTTTACAAAATAAAAAGTTCTGAAAATCTTTTCCACAACAGTGAATACATTTAACATTACTGGACAGCACACACTAAAAATGATGAAGATGATAAATGTTATATTAGCTTTTTACAACTTAGCAATTTTTGGGAAAAAAGGAAGCCGTACCCTATTAAACTGGTCCCAACCAAGCCAGGTCCCCCTAGTTCACGCCTACAAAAGTAACAGCTAAAGGACTCAGGATCAAAAATGTTTAGCAACGTTTTTACAAGATGCTTCTCAAAATGCATGCTTGATTATAATATTAAGAAAAAAAAAGTCCCCGTCATCCCTCTACATTGCTGGAACAGAAAAACAATCCTTAAGTTTGCAACTCTAGCTGCTGCACAAGCACCACTGTGCTAACAGATCCCCACATCTGCCTGGCCAGAGCAGCCCTTCTCTCACAGCCAGCCCCAAGCCTATCAATTGTTCCCTGCTGTGACCCATGCTTTGGTAAGCCAGGGCATCTTCAGATGCCACGCAGACATCCTGCCTGCCATCCTTTACTTTGCACACAGCTAATGCTTGAGAGGCCATCCAAAGAGCTCCAGAGGCTTTTCTTAACTCTAGCTATCTGACCCTGGGGCAACTGCCACACTCTGCCTATCCTTCTTCCAGAGTAAGTAGTGGCTCACTCCAGAAAGGACTACCTGCAGGGTCAGATATTTGTGTGAAAACTTCCGCTGCACAAAGGTGTAATGGGCTCCCCTCTTTGTCTCAAGCAACAACCCAAAGACAAGGCCCTTTGAATATTCACTTTAGCCCAGCAACTGAAAGTCTTCTGTGGACTCCCCTGAGCTGTTGTCTTTGGTTACATGACCATGTGTCAGCCTCTGAGAAGCCTGGGAGTGGCCACACACAGACAGCCTCCACCAGGGGCAAAACCAAGATAACATGATGGAAATGTTCTTCCCATTCAGTTTTTTCCAACTGGTTGCAGTCATGGTCCTTGCCTCACTGTATCTCACAGCAAACCAAAATCCTCTGATAAAAAAGTGAGCTAGGAAGGAATTCCACTTTGCTCCAGGCAAAGTTATCCACAACACCATGGTCTTTACAAAATGACCACAGAAAATATGTACACAAAGAATGAAAATGGACATTCCCTACTACCTGAACAGTGGACTACTATCTTCCAGGGACAGTTAAAAGACCAAACCAAACAAAAACCGTTCTCAAACCTCTAAAATAAAAAATCCCTAATGCATCACTCTATGGAAAGAAGGTCACCTACCCCATCAGCCATCAGAAAGTGGACACCCTTGCGATCTGTGTTATCCAGGACAAAATTCCGAAAAGCACTGATGTTCTCCGGGCGGGTGATATCTCCATCTCCATCAATCCCACCCTCACCTGGCAAGACACAAGATTCACAGTGAGCTCATCTCCCCTAATGTGCCAGGAGCTGGGACATGAGCTCTCTGGGACTGTGAACACAGGCATCAGACTCACTCCAGGGAGTCTGGAGACCTGGGACCCATTCTGCAAGGCTACCTAACAGAGATGGGCAAGGAAGAACAACAGTGACCTACTATAATAAACCAGAGTTCCAAAGAATTGGACAGCCAAGAGTCATTAACAGAAACAGTGCCTTTCTCTTCAAGACCCAAGTTGTGATGAAAGCATCTACATTCAGGAAACAGTATCAATTTTTAAATAAAGACTGTTATGAAAGGACTTAGGATTTGCTGCCAAATCACGGCAGTCAAGATAGAGCAGAAAGACTGCTGTGGGACGGCTGAGCTGTCTGTTACCCAGCCCGTTCCACACCTGGTAAACAGGGCTGGAGATGTGTGTGTGGTTTATATTTGTTAATAACCCTGCCAGCTCTCAGCCAGAGATCAGGCGGTTTCATTATCTCCTACCACCACAGGAGAAGAGTGCCTCTGAAAGGAGGAATTAATATGGCTTTGATGAGTTTGCCAAGCAGTGTTGACCTGTATTCTGCAGGGCCAGGGTAAAAAGGGACAGTCCAGAGGGAACCAAGACCCTCATGACATGGACTATGAACCCCAGGCTAAGAGACCTAGGAGAGAAAACACAGCACATAGATAACAGCTGCTTCCAACCTGAATTCCCCACAAAGGGGACGTCCCTCATACCTCCTAGTACCCTCCTCAGTGTCCCTACCATAGTAGGGTTCGAAGAGTTCGCTAGAGGCAGAGTAGAAGTCCTCCAGCTTGAAGTCATTAGGGCCCTTCAGAGTCATCCCAAAGCCCTTTGCGTGCCACTTCTTCCTCCACAGCACATACTCTGAGAAGCCTCCTGGGCCTGCGCAGACGTCAGCAAAGTACAGAAGCTCAGCTTCCCGGTCCTTCAGCAGCATCTTCTGCAAAGGCAAGTGGAGGACAAGAAAGGAAGAGAGGCAAGATGGCTCAATGGGGAACAGGAAGGAGAATGTGGGGAGAATGTACTTTAAGCAAGTACAATCCAAAGCCCCCACCAGGGCCATAACACCCAGAAAATGGTAGCATCTGTGATTATCACCCTTTATAGTTGCCCAACCCACCCTCAAAATACTCAGAATACCTATCGCACCACAAGGCCTAATTTAAGACACCAAATAAAAACATCTTTTTTTTTTTTTTTTGAGACAGAGCCTCAAGCTGTCACCCTGGATAGAGTGCAACCTCCAATTCCTGGGCTCAAGCGAGTCCCTGTCTCTGCCTCCCAAATAGCTGGGACTACAGGCACCCGCCACAACGCCCGGCCATTTTTTGGTTGCAGCCGTCATTGTTGTTTGGCGGGCCCGGGCTGGATTCGAACTCACCAGCTCAGGTGTACGTGGCTGGCGCCTTAGCCCGTTGAGCCACAGGCACCGAGCCAAAAACATCTTCATGATATCTGCATGTATATTTTTTATTGCTCAGAGTCTTTTTTCTCACCATACCCTTTCTTTCAAGAGTCCTACTGAGCAGAAGATACTGTGTGTCTCATATTACAGATAGGGAAAAACAGGTACCAAGACACAAAGTAACCTGCTCACAACCAGTCTGCAACAAAGCTAAACCAGAATCTAGTCAGCTTGACCTCTAGACTCAGGTCTTCCTATCCAAAGTCAAGAGGGCTCTAATGTCACCGGCCTCCCATCCACAAGGATCCGCCTTTCTAAACCATGGGCTCTGCCTTCGTTTCTCCCCTTCCTCTTTGGCTCTCCTCCCCATTTTTCCCCCCAAATTAACTTTTTTTCATTTATTTTTTTTTATTTTTACATATACATGTGTTTATTAGGTTTCCACTTTTTGCCTTCACAGAATTAAAAAGGCTTAAAATTTAATAACAATAACAATGTTTGAGATAAGGACTAGAAACAAAAACCTCGTAAAAAATGAACGAAGATAAATACATTCAGAAAAGAAATCAGACGATTACTGCATCGAAATATTAAGCAATATTAATGCAAAGAAAGTAACATTCACATTGTCAAATAAGAGTATGTCTATTATAGCTCTTTTCTCTCTCTACCCCCGTGCTTCTTGTGTGTCTCTCTTTCTCTCTCCCTCCTCTCCTCTCCTCTCTTCCCCCATTTCTCTCTCTCTCTCCCCTCCTCCTTAATGCTACTCTGCAGCATCCCCCCACCAATAAAGACCTTTCGTACAAAAAAAAAAAGAGTATGTCTATTATAGAATGCTTTGATTCTGAGGCTCAGTATGGAGTCATCAGTTAACTTTTTTTTTTTCTAATTAACCTTTTTTTTAAGGCAGGCATGAAACAAAGTTTATTGAGGAAAAGAAAAGTAGGTTTATAGAGTAAAAGAAAGATATAGGCTTACAGAGCAAGTTATGTTAGCCATAGACAGCCAACGGGCCTCCACTGCTAGGGCAAAGTAGTCTATTTTTGTTTGTTTGTTTGAGACAGAGTCTCACTCTGTTGCCCAGGCTACAGTGCACACAGCAGCCTCAAACTCCTGGGCTCAAGCAATCCTCCTGTCTCAGCCTCCCAAGTAGGCTGGACTATGGGAGCCCACCACAACACCCAGCTAATTTTTCTATTTTTTGTGGCGATAGGATCTTGGTCTTGCTTAGGCTGGTCTTGAATTCCTGAGCTCCAGCGACTTTACCACCTTGTTCTCCCAGAGTGGTAGGATTACAGACATGTGCCACCATACCTGGCCCCCAATTATTTTATTTTTTATTTTGGAATCATTTTGGATTTGCAGAAAACACGTTCCAGTTTTGTTAATACCTCATGTAACCATGGGTACCTTTGTCAAAACTAAGAAACTAACATTAACACATCACTATTAATTGAACTCCAGATTTCACTCAGATTTTACTAGGCTTCCTTTTCTGTTCCAAGACACCACATTCATTTGGTGTCCCTTCTTCTTTTTTTTTTTTGAGACAGAGCCTCAAGCTGTCACCCTGGGTAGAGTGCTATGACATCACAGCTCACAGCAACCTCCAACTCCTGGGCTCAAGCGATTCTCCTGCCTCCCCCTCCCAAATAGCTGGGACTACAGGCGCCCGCCACAACGCCGGGCTATTTTTTGGTTGCAGCCGTCATTGTTGTTTGGCGGGTCCAGGCTGGATTCAACCCGCCAGCTCAGGTGTATGTGGTTGGCGCCTTAGCCGGGTCTCCCTTCTTTTTTGCACTCCCATCCTTCTTCTGCCTTTGCCCAAGTCCAGCCAGAGAGGCTGGGGCACTGCACAGCTGGAAGCTGACAAGGCAGAGAGAGAAGGAAATACTGGTGTGAGGCAACAGCAACTTCTAGGCAACCCTCAGAGCACTCACCCACCTTGGGATTGATTAAACAACAGTAATCATTTGAATCTTGGTGTGATTACATTTTGGGTCCCTTAAGTAGCTTTATCTCTTAACCCCAAATTGACACTGAACCCAGAACTGGTCCATGTGCTAGGATGCTCTTACCCAAACCTGAGCCCTAGACAGTGAATTCTACCTATTCTCTACAGCAGAAAAGATATACCATCTACAAGTAGGTGATAGCAGGGGACTACAGTTGCCCTGGGACTGCGATGAACATTTAGAAGGAAGGGGCTTGGAGACTCAGCCTTCCCTCTACATGTTTAGCATGGTCCATTGCTTATCTAGAGTTCTGCAACTGCTAAAGATCAGAAAGCTTTAGGGGAGACGGTTATAAAGAAGAAATAGGTACGTGTATACCAGTGTTCACAACCCAGTCACTTCTGGGTGACAAGGGCGTTACCGCTGACAATAGCTACCTAGCTTCATCAAAATAGTGAAAAAGTCTCTAGAGAAAGTGACTATAGCTAAAAATAAACTTCATCATCCTGTAACAAGCCCACATGCTGCCACATACCAGTTCCTTACCCTCTTCCCCACTATCTACCCTAGTATTCTTTGTTCCTGAGCCAATTTTCATGTTTGGGATTATATTCATCTGCACACAAAAAAAGGCCTAATGGCATTTCCCAAGCACATTATGTAGCACCTTCAAGTCAGCAGAGTAGTGATGAGGCAGAGGCCATGAGCTTAAGCCCTGCATACCCTGCAAAAAGGAGAAACACTGTTCCTACCCACTGGCTATAGAGCCCCAGGCTCTAGCCTCTCTGGATGAACCAGTGGTCCACAGGAAGACTAGGGGAAGGATGGGGAATGATCACTGAGAGAAGCTGGCCTCCAAAAAATGAGGGCATGAATATGATCTCCTTCTGTGAATTCAACATGTATGGCCCTCACAGGCTATAGCCAGGAGGTCTCTTTATAGGAAGGACAGCTGGAGTTCTTGGATTTGCCATTTCCTGGTTGTGCAGTCAAGGGAAAACACACAATTTAAATCATTAAGCTCAAGCCTTTCCTAAACTATCAACTGGGACTAATGTAGATATTTCTCAAGGCTGTTGTAAAATTAAAGTATCCTATGTTGAAGATCTTTATAAACTGTAAAGTATTAAACAAAATGTAAGATGATATTATATTCAACCAGATCAACTTCCCTGAGTCAAAACCCTTATCTTTTTCCATCTTTTCCTCTTTCCGATGTCTAGTACAATAGTATTCTACGCTCAGTAGATACTATAAATGATGTCTAATTTCCACCAAATTAGACTGAAGCTTAAAGATTTACATTCAGTTTTTGTCTTCTGTAATGCTTCACAGACAGTATTTTCTTACCTCAACCATATTGCCAAGCACACAAATCCCTGACATAATGTAACAGTTTATAATATGCTTCCACCATATTCCCTAAGGATCCAAATAAATTCCCTTCCCTCCATTGTCTCTTCCACTTCTTATTTATAATTTCTTTCTCTGCCTCCCCCCGTCCCTTTTTTCCTTTTACCACAACCTGTAGCACCAAAGACCTATTTAAAAACATCAAAGTGCCCCCCCCAAAACTGGCCCCATTACTACCTCCCAAGTTCTCTATACTCCAAGTTTCCAAATTCTCCTGCCCTTAGTCTATAATTTGTCTGATCCAAGAGCCACTAAGACCCCAGCAAACCTGGTTATGTGCCTGGGCCTTCAGCCACTCCCTCCTCTGCTGGGGACTGCTCCCTGAAAAAGCACACCAAGCCTGCTGGGCTTGGCTGTCACTCTAGTCCTCAAGGGAAAATGGAGATGAAAAGAGAGAAGAAAACACTAGGGGCTGGAGAGAAATCACTTTTTATAGTGGATTGTAGAGAAACATCTCTGAAAGGGCAATTCTCCATGGCCACTAACAATCAATTCAGGTCAAGAAGCAGCCTGAAGCATTATAAACTCAGCTGCCTTTTCCTATGTAACTACAATCTCCACCCTCGACCTGAATGGTGCAACCCTGGTGCCTACTTCATTTCCATGACAGCAAAAAGCAATAACCAGATACCAGCTGCTGGAGGCATTTCCATTCAAAAGCCCCAAAAGATGCTATGACTTCCCATCAGTTTGACAGAGCTCCTCTGCTAGACAGGAGTTTAAAGGAAATCATTTGGAGCTCAGAAAATTAAATTAACATTGTATCAACCTAATTTTCTCAAGATGCTAACTCTAAAGGCCCTTTTGTGCAGCCTGCTGGTAGTGGGAAATGGTGGGGGCAGGGGTGAGACCTAAGAGAGAAAAACAGGTAAAGGCTGGAGGGGGTCCACATGTCAGCTTTGCTGGCATGGAGGAAGCAGTTAGGTAGGTGGAGCTGAAACATTAAAGAACTTGGAAAATAAGCTTCTTTAGCTGGTGGATAATCAGGAGTACAGTGGAATGAGGAGTGAGTGAAGCAAAAACAAGTTTGGGGACAGCTGGCTTCTGGCCCTGTCACAGTCAAAGAAAACTGACTTACTAACGCTGGGTAAAAATGGTTTGAAACCCTGAAGGGAATTCCAGAATGAAATTTCCTTTTTTTCTTTCTCTACCACTAGGAGGGTCAGAGAAATGAGATGCAGCAGAGTAGAAAATCATTTTGCTCTACCACTTTCTGAGAAGGGCCAAAGCCTCATAATTATGATCCCACACAAAGCTTGTTCAGAGAGGCGAGGAGGAAAAGTGGCCCAGGCTGAAGTCACAAATCTTAGAGCTGGAACAGATCTTAAGAGCATTTTGGTTCTACCCTAGCTGTCTGGCAGGTTAGAAGGGCTTATTTCAGAATGAGGCAGCTAAGGCTGGAAACAGACATGATGCTGAGTTTAAGTAAACCAGTGAAAATGCACACTGAAAAGCCCACATTTCTTTCAACAGACTCCATTTCCTAGAGTACTCCTTTCTCATATCAGAAACTGCATACAAATCAGATGATGTCACAGGTTTCAATGTGGAAAATAAGCCTGTTTTAAGAACTGTATTAACCCTTCCTCTCTACCTCCATGGTAGGAAAGCTAAAGCTCCCTGGTGGTAAGTGGTCTCCAAACACCCATGAGGAAGAGAGGCTTGATACGCATCCCAAACCAGCACCTTATCAGCTCTCAAATGCACCAGAATGTCCAGATATAAGTACCATGGGAACAGGGGGTCACATCTATCTCATTCAAAATGAGGTATCCAGTGCCTGGCAAATGGATAAATATAGGAGGGTAGCCCAGGCCCTAACTCACAGCTTTATCTCCCTAGGCCTATAGGTGCCACAGCTATTGATTTTGCCCAGGATTGTCCCTTATCCACTGCTACAAGCCCTGTCCACCCTCACTGGGAATGAACAATAGGATCTGCAGAGTTTGAGGGCTAGAACTCCAGGACCGAAGCAAGTGCCCTGGAGACAACTGCTTATTCAGTCACTTCTGGGACCACAGAAATAGTGTGGGACTCTATCTGAGGAGCTTAAAGCAAAATATTTCTATAACATAACAGAACACTCTCCTAGCATTGAAAATGGCAATTTCCAAGTCACGAGAGCTTAGCCTACTTTTACCCACAAACTCAGAAGCAGAATCTTGTTCTCACCCCAGAAGAGTCCCGTGGATTCGTGAACATTCGATCAAACACAAAATCCATGTTAGCCATCTTCATTGCTGCCCTGCAACAAAGCAAGAGAGAAAAGCATTAATTCAGGGGAAGTTCAGGAGTGAATAAAACACTATGTTTTAAAAAGTACAACTCATTACCAATAGATATGGAAAGATGGGGTTCAAATGAAAAGGGGGAACAAGTTGTGCCAAAGGAAGGGAGGGAAATGTTAGTAAACCTGTTTAGGAAGAAGACTCCTCGGATCATCTCGTAGGGATTGGCCCGAGTCCGAGCTCGCCGCATCTCTTCCCCATCCAGGACATCAAATACACTCTGTCCAGAGAAAATCAAAATGTTAAGGTGAGCGTTATCTCAGCCCCTCTAGGATGGGACAGTGGTCTTAAAAGCTGCATAGCAGGACGGCAACTATGGCTCAGAGGGTAGGGCGCCAGCACCATATACCGAGGGTGGCGGGTTCGAACATGGCCCTGGCCAAACTGCAACAAAAAATAGCCCAGGCAAGAGAATTGCCTATGCCCAGGAGTTAGAGGTTGCTGTGACCTGTGATGCCACAGCACTCTACCGAGGGCAACAAAGTGAAACTCTGCTCAAAAACAAAAAAGCTGCATAGCAGAACTCATAGCCTCAAAGGCTCCCTTTGCACATCAGCTCTGAAATGACTGGTTATGTGACCCCAGACAATCACTCTGACCCTTAACTACCTTACCTGTAAAATGGTAAACAAACAAACAAAAAATTTAAACAGGTGCCTGGCACATGGCAAGTGGTTAAAAACAGCAACTGTTGCTACAAACAGAGTCACCTCTGGGCATTGCTACTTCTCACAGCAAATTTGTTTCCTCAAACTCTACACCAGGAGCAACTTTCCAAGGGACCAAAGTTCTGTTATCAAGGCTTACTTGACCAGGACTCACTTAGAGAGAGAGAAAACAAACAGAAGACCAGGGTTTTCTGAAGGCACCTCCCACACAGTAGAGACGGCTTCTTCCCTCAAAGTCCCCTCATCACCTTCCTCTCTGGAAAAAGGAGACCTCATCACTTGAGGTCCAGTCACTTTATAGATATCCCCAACCCTATGGCTGCCAAAAAATAAATCTGTAAGGCTGATCGGAGGTCTGACTTCTTCTCCAAATCATTTCCTTCTCAGAGTTTCCCTGGCTTATTCTTCCCCAGACAATGTGTTTCCTGAGCCACAATGGGGCCAAAAAGTATTAAGGGGAGGCTAACTTCCTACAGGTGCTTTGCACCCTCTATTTCACTTAACCGTGACAACCCTGACAAGTATTTTCTCTCCATTTTGTAGGTACAGAAACTCAAACTTAGAGAAACTAAAGCAATTGGCCCAAGGTCACAGAGCAAAAAAGCTATAGAACTAGGATTTGAATCCAGGTCTATTCAATGCTAAAGAATGAATCCAGGCCCCCTTAGGATTATAATAAACCAACCCCTTAAGGTTAAGAATTCACTCAACCTTAAGGACCATAGGACAGCAAAATACTACAAGGCAGGACAGTTACCAGGAAAAAGGACAACTTAGAGATAGCATCCAAGCTACACATCCAATTTCCAGGAAAAATTACAACAAACTCAAAAGGAGAAATGATGCCCAGCACATTACCTCACACAGGTTTTTAAGTCTGGCTGTAGCCCCTAGGCCTTACCTTACATTGCAATACACTGTGAAGCAGCTCTTCCCCACAAAACTCTGTTTCATCTTCAATAATCATCTTTCTCTATAGAGAAAAGAAAACCGTTAATGACCATGTGCCATTACATTTAGGGAAATGAAGAATTTAGGGTTCCAAGTGACTAGAGTATAAAGGGGTTTGTGCCCCTGCCAAGAAAACATCAATCCCTGAAAGGTAGGAAAGAGAAAATCCTAAATCCCTCTGGCTGTACTCCAGATGGCTGTGAGCTGAAGCAGCCGCCTGAGAGCTCTGTGCAGAGCACCATATGGACCCAAGACTCATGAATACTGAGACTGGGAAAAGGAAACAGGAAGAAGACATTCAAACTGTCTATCTCTGGAGTGCAAAGGCAGAAGGAGGGGGAGTCCCTCAAATGACATAAGCCTGTCCTTCCACCAGGAAGCCTCTCGCTCTGTGGTGAGTACAAATGCCTGATACCAGGCGCTGACATGGGAGTGTTACAGAAAACAAGGATCCAAAGGGAGGGGTGTCTCATGGGGATGTCAAGTCCAATCCCACGTGTGAGCGAAGCTACCTCTAACCCAAGATAGACAAACTTTGTGGCCTCAGGTTTTATACTCTTAAACATCATTAAAGACTCCAGTTTTTGTTATATGGGATACATAAAAGATATATAATATATTACCTAGACTTCTACTAATTCTATTATTACAAATTGAGAAAAATTTTAAATGTTTCTTAATTAGACTTAAAAGAATGTGATATTAACACAAATGACATATTTTTATGAAAAATAATCATATTTCAAAAAAATAATTTAGTGTGGAGAATACTATTGTTTTCCATTTTAAACTGCAAGTATATGTACATACCAGACTTGAGGAAGAGAAAAGTCAAAAAAGTGCCACAACTCAGAATATATTTTCCTGAAATCCTACCTTTCCTATAACCATCCAATCGCTCATTTCCTGAGTGTCAGGAATTTCAGTGGTACATTCTGGAAACCATGACACCTGCTCACAGGCACTGGGCTACAAACAGAAGAGAGGCAAGTAAGTCAGGCAAGACACATCTTCAGGGCTATGTCTCAACTCATCAGGACTTCCCAAAAACAAGAATGACTGAGCCAGACTAAGAAGTGTCGAGGCTGCTGAGGCCAAATGCAGCAGTCATCACACATGAGAAGTGATAGCCGGAATATGAATTTTTTTCTTTCTTTTTTTTTTTTTTGAGACAGAGTCTCATTATGTCGTCCTTGTTAGAGTGCTGTGGCGTCATAGCTCACAGCAACCTCAAACTCTTGGGCTTAAGCGATTCTCTTGCCTCAGACTCCCAAGTAGCTGGGACTACAGGTGCCCACTACAATGCCCTGCTATTTTTTGTTGCACTTGTCATTGTTCTTTAGGTGGCCCAGACTGGGTTTGAACCTGCCACCCTCAGTGTTTGTGGCTGGCACTGTAACCACTGTGCTACAGGCACCAAGCCAGGAAGTTTAACTTCTGAAGGCCAACTCCAACTCTGGCTTGAATCCTAAGAAAACTTTCCAAACCTTCAGTGTTTCTTTCCTTTGTTCTGATATTACTTAATGAATACTTACTACACGCTAAGTGCTCAGAATGTGGAGTTAAATAAGATAGGGCCCTTGACCCAAAGGATTTATAATAAGAGCAGTGGGGACAAAAAGAAGCAAACAGGAGGTTGTCACATACGATATAAGTCTACGATAAGATAATCATATCAGGAAGACAGAATGGCAATGAGTCTCACCTCCTGATGTCTTTCAAAGTATTATTCATGAAATAACCCAGAAACTGGTAAAAAGGATTCCTAGCCCTTCATTCCAAGGCAAAGGAGAAACTGGCAGGTCTAAAGGCTGCTTCCTCTTGGTCTTTCAATTACTATCCCTATCAGGCTATAAAACAGTGATTCCCAACCTGGCTATACATTAGGATTGTATGTAGTGCTTTCAAAAAGTACTGGGGCTGGGTGTGGTGGCTCACACCTGTAATCCTAGAACTCTAGGAGGGCAAGGCAGAAGATCGCTTAAGGCCAAGAGTTTAAGACCAGCCTGGCAACACAGCAAGACTCCATCTCAAAAAAAAGTATTCAAACACGCATCCTACCTCCAGAATATGTGATTCTGCTGGTCTGAGGTTGGGACTAGATATAAGCTTTTATATATTTATATATATACTTTTTTTTTTTTTTTTGGACACAACAGTCTTACACAGTTGCCCTGAGTAGAGCGCCATGGCATCATAGCTCATAGCAACTTCAAAATCCTGGGCTTAAGTGATCCTCTTGCCTCAGCTTCCCAAGTAGTTGAGACTATAGGCACCCGCCATAACATCCAGCTGGTTTTTCTATTTTTAGTAGAAATGGGGTCTCGCTCTTGCTCAAGCTGGTCTTGAACTCCTGAGCTCAAGCAACTCACCCACCTCGGCCTCAGTCACCCAGAGTGCTAAGATTACAGTTGTGAGCCACTGTACCCAGCCCTCCGTGTAAGTTTTTAAAAGTCCCCAGATGATTTTATTGTGCAGGTAGGGCTACAATTCACTGAGCTAGAGAAATGTGGATTATAAAACCTAGACAGGGGTCAGGCTTAGTGGTTCACACCTGTAGTCCTAGTACTGGGAGACCAAGGAGGGTAGACTGCTTGAGCTCAGGAATTTGAGACCAGACTGAGCAAGAGTGAGGCACTGTCTCTACTAAAAATAGAAAAACTAGCCAGGTCTGTGGCAGGAGCTTATAGCTTCAGCTACTAGGGAGGTTAAGGCAAGAGGATCTCTTGAGCCCAAGACTTGGAGGTTGCTGTGAGCTACAATGATTCCACTACACTCTATCCAATGTGACAGAGAGATACTCTGTCTCAAAAAAAAAAAAAAACAAAAAACCAAAACCTAAAGAGGTGCCTAACCTGCATGGCAGTTTCACATATAGCCTCCCAGGCAAGTGTAGAGAAGAGATTCACTATTGCAAAATGAAACAATATGATTAAAGGTAATGTTACATGCTCTGAAAGGCATAAAATGGTATCACAGTGCAAAGTCTTGAGGGCAAGCCAACCACCAACAACAGAGAAAAAGTTGAAAAGAAAAGTTACTGAAGACTTTTGTCCATGAATCTGACAGTGAATCATGGCTTTTCCTCCTGGTTAAATCCAATACCTTTAAGCAGGGGTCCTCAAACTACGGCCCGCGGGCCACATAAGTTGGTGTGAATTGTATTTGTTCCCATTTTGTTTTTTACTTCAAAATAAGATATGTGCACTGTGCATAGGAATTTGTTCATAGTTTTTTTTTTTTTTAAACTATAGTCCGGCCCTCCAACGGTCTAAGGGACAGTGAATTGGCCCCCTGTTTAAAAAGTTCGAGGACACCTGCCCTTTAAGCATAAATGGCTGAAAATAAGAAGCTCATATCCATCATCCTTTGGAGAGAAAAAGCAGACTCAATTTCCCCACATAAGTCGAGTATTAATACTACCTACAGAGTGTACTTTGAAGGATCAGACCTTGCACTCTACATTCCCGGGCTGCATCAGCAACTGAGCACTTTCCCTGTAGTAACCCCCAGGATTGGACACTGACCTCAGGCCACTCAGACTCATCTGCCTTATAGAAGTGGCTGCTAAATTCTAACTTACAGGGTATCTTTTGTAAGAGAAAAATTGAATGATGGTGGGCAGTGCCTGTGGCTCAGTCAGTTGGGCACAGGCCCCATATACCGAGGGTGGTGGGTTCAAACCCGGCCTGGTCAAATTGCAACAACAACAACAACAACAACAACAAATAGCCAGGCATTGTGGCAGGCTTGGCACCTGTAGTCCCAGCTACTCAGGAGGCTGAGGCAAGAGAATCGCCTAAGCCCAGGAGTTGGAGGTTGCTGAGAGCTGTGAAGCCATGGCACTCTACCCAGGGCAATAAAGTGAGACTCTGTCTCTATAAAAAAAAAAAAAAAAAAAAAAAATTGAATGATGGTAAACCCCATTAGCTTCACCCTAAAAAGAAATTTCTTTTTTTTTCCTTCTGAAACAGAGTCTCAGTCACTCTGAGGTTGAGTGATATGGTGTCACAGCTCACAGCAACCTCAAAATCCTGGGCTCAAGTGATTCCCTTGTCTCAGCCTCCAGAGTAGCTGGGAGGTGCACATTGTAGGTGCCCACCACAATGACCAGCTAGTTTTTAGAAACAGGGTCTCACTCTTGCTCAGGCTGGTCTTGAACTCCTAAGCTCAGGCAATCCACCTGGCTTAGTCTCTCAGCGTGCTAGGATTACAGGCGTGAGCCACCACACCTGGCCTCCCAAAAAGGAATTTCAATAGTCTGCCTCCACTAAAAACATATTTTATAGCCAAATTTCTTTATTCAAGCTTAGCACAGTTCAAATTCTGCTCTATTGAAAGGATGTGGAACCTTGTTTTCACACAAACGAGGACATGGAAAGCATCAGGTATTTCTGAGGCAAAAGCTTATATCTACCAAACAATGACAAGCATTTACCCTATTCGGCGTTGCTATTCTGCTGGTGTTGTTTCCTCACAACTACGAAGCGATAGCAAGACTACCCCCAGAACCCATCAGCTCCTGGCTTGTCAGAATCTAACTGTAAAGCTTCATTAGGCTTTTATCACGTGCAGGTTCACAAGAGTTCTTTCCCAAACTAGAACTTCAGGGAGACAAATAAAATATCAATTTTTCTAGAGTTCAGAGCTATATCTGAAGCTCAAATACAGCAACTGTGTGGAAGGCTAGACATTTGTTTTCTATTTTCTCTAATTTCAACTCTGTAGTGGTATTATCTCACCACAATTTTTAAGTACTTTTATTATCTACTTCAAATCCTTTGTGGAATAAGGCAAGACATAAGCAAATGAATAAAAATAAAGTATCAACATTATCTGTGCTGTGAAAGGGGGTAATTAAGAATTTTTTTAGTTTTCAGGTTTAAAACAAACTTGAACCCAAGTAGATTGAACAGATTAAACCCACAGTAAAAAAAAAAAAAAAAACAAAACTCTATAGCATAAACAAGCACCTATTTAAAACCTGGATGGCATAAACACGGAGATTTAAGGATCTTCTTAGAAGGCGTAAGTCCAGTCACTCACTCAATGGGAGAGTGGGTGCTCATTTGGCCTGCCTGAATTCTTTTAGCAGAAGGAGCCCACTACCTCATGAGGTATCTTAGTCTACTAGTGGAGAGCTGAATCTATTCATTAAAGTTCTTTGTGGAGACAAACTCTGCACTCCAGCATCTCCTACCCACTGGTGTTAAGACAGTCCTATAAAGCAACAAGAAACCCATTTTCTGTCATGTCTTCCCTAGCTTTCTGCTTCCCACTCTAGATATTCCCTACTACTCCATTTAAGAAATTAGTTCCCACCCCCCACTAACCACCTTGCTCAGACTGCCTCTAGAAATTTTTAGTTTGCTAATATGACTTCTTAAACCATGCATCCAAACACACAAGTGGCTTTCTTGTCTCTTCCTCCCTGTACCAATTACCTCTGGTTCATCTCGCCAGTCCACGTTCAGCTCCTGATCAAAGCCCCTCAGTGTCAGACCCAAGCCTCTTCGACCTTTCTGATTAGAAGCCTCAACGATGTCCTTCCGACCCTGGCTGTATTTACCCAATCCTTCACCTTCCCTGAAGCCCATCTTGGCCTGAAAAAGAGAAGTATGGAACACAATTAATTCAGTACAATAGACATTTATTTTGCCCCTACCACATGCCAGATAGTGTGCTGAATCCTGAGAAATATGAATGAGTAAGGTCTAAAGTTTGCCTTCCAGAAAATGGAGAAGAGAAACATAAATAAATAACTGCAGTATAACTGTGGGCCCACTGGCTGTCTATTCTGGGGCTGAAAGTCTAGGGCAACCAGAAGTTTGCATAAATGAGAAGGCATCTCATATTTGTAATTAAAAGCACCAAAAGTAATTAATTAACTTAATTAATTTCAATGGACATTTGCACAACTTACCCTTTCAGCTAATTTGTCTGATTGAGAAGTAGATCTACAGTAGAGTTGATAAAGAAAACATAATCTAAAATGGAACCACTTCAAACAGAAACTTCCTTACCCATAGTCAGTCAAATGTCTTACTAGGCAAGGACAATAAGGGCTTGCAGAAGCCCACTTAATCAAGAGATTAACTGAAAACCTGCTTCATATAAAACTAAGGTACTATATATGGAAGGTATTATAAGATCCTGGGATAGAAACTCTTTTTAAAATGTCATTAACTGTCTACAAACTCACATTAAACTCTAGAGCTACTAGGCCCAGATGCATACCCCAAAGATCAGCGACTTGAATCCCAAACTCCACAGACTCTTGACTAATAAAAGAACTCCAATCCCAAAAAGATCTAATTCTCCCTAGTGAGTCTATATTCCTTTTCAAAGAGGCATTACCAGCTCAAGAGCTGGATGGTATTCCTATGGTAGCCACAAATTCTTCCCCCAGGTCGAAGAGGCTAACTGAGTCACAAGCCTTCCCATCTTCCACTATACCAAAGCTTGTGGCCCCAAAACTAGAATCCTGACCTACAACTTTAGCAGTGGCAGCTCTCATTCTTAAATAAATCTAACAGAAAGTGGAGGAATCAAATATGATATTCCTCAAGCTAGACTGAAAGCAAATTTGGATTTCCCTGACCTTTGCACATATACTAAAGTTGGGTAAAGAAAGTGAGGTCTTTCTATTCACCTTCCTTCTTATGACGTATCAGTGGATATGAAAGTTGGGAAAGAGATTTTACCTCTTTTATGTTTACATGAATGGAGCTGGAAAATATTCTTCTTAGTAAAATATCTTAGGAATGGAAAAAATATATATCCAATGTACTCAGTACTACTGTGAAACCAATTTATAATCACTTACACTTGCATATGAAAAATAAAACACAACTATAGCCTAAGATGAAGGAGGGAAAGGGAATAAGGGGGAAAGGGAGGAGGGTGAGTTGATAGAAGGAGGATTAGTAGGGGGACCACACCTAAGGAGCATATTGCAAATACAATTTGGATCTATTAGGTGTAGAACACAAATGTCTTAATGCTGTAATTGGATAAATGAGGTGAAAGCTATGTTGATTAGAAGGATGTAAGCACTCCAATTTGTACAAATAATCAACACACTGAATCCCATAATAGCATAAATGTATTCCTGATCTATGTACAAATGATTTAATAAAAAAAAAAAAAGTTGGGCTTCAGGCTTTCTTTTGGAAAAAGAATAAATGGAATATTTCCATTTATTTTAGGTATGTGGAGTGAATAGGACTTTAGTCATTTCTTTTGCGATCACTCACTAGAGCAAAAACTCACAGCATGAAGCCTTGTTATAAACTAATACACATTCATGTTTAGGGAAATGTATTCACATATGTTTACAGTAAGAATTCATTACTAAGGATACCAAAAGGCAATCCAGTTCTGGGACAAAACAGGGGAAACAGCCTAAGTAAACACTTCCCATAGATGATTCAAATGTGATAGATTTCTATTGAAAAGGGGGCCACACTTTCTACTAAATTTCAGTAGCTGAAAAGCAGAGAAAAATCCATGCCCTATTTTCCTTTTCTTCTTTTTTTTTTTCTTTTTAGAGACAGCGTCTCACTTATCGCCCTAGCTGGAGTGCTATGGCATCACAGTTCACAGCAACCCAAACTCCTCGGCTTAGGCAATTCTCTTGCCTCAGCCTCCCAAGTAGCTGGGTCTACAGGCACCTGCCACAATGCCCGGCTATTTTTTTGTTGCAGTTTGGCAGGGGCCAGGTTTGAACCCACCACCCTCAGTATATGGGGCCAGTGCCCTACACACTGAGCCACAGGCGCTGCCCCCTATTTTCCTTTTCATAACAATACAAATCACTGTTCTCTCACTCTACTGGTGAAGCTTTAGAAACACAACCCAAGCACTGACATACCATAAGCTTCTGGGAAACGCTATTATACATGGAATAGCGAGACGAAGTTCCCTCCACAAGAGAGTCTGCTTTGAATGCATCATTGAAAGGGTCAGAGCTGTGTTGCTTCCCCTCAGTCTCACTGTCAGACTCACTTAGGCTTGTGGTAGATGCTGGAAAAGAAGAAGGAAAATGTTTATGTAAGTTTATGGCATAAATCAGCCTCTAGAAGTCCAAGTTTCATTTATTCAACTAGTGTTCAGTATATGCATTGCACAAAGTTCATTAAATGACCCAGGGTCAAATCTCTTCTCTCCTTCTTACTAGCTATGTAATCTGGGGCAAGTGACTGAAAGTTCCTAATAGACTTCACACGGTGGGAGCTCAAAAATAAGTTTTCAGAGATGTGGAGGAGAGAGGTAAGAACTTACCTACTGGCTATAATGAACACTATTCAGGCAATAAGCAGACTAAAAGCCCTGACTTAAGCATTATGAAAGGTTTCCATGTGACAAAGACTTTCGTACCCCTTTAATATTCTGAAATTTTAAAATATATATATTTTTAAATAGTTTTCTTTCCCCACCCTTTCATAATTCCTCCACTACAAAACTAAGATTGTTATACCTACCTCACAGGATTGTTTAAAGATTAAATAAAATAAGGTATTTGAAAATACATCATCAAATACAATGTTTTTATTGAAATATGGTTATTTCTGCTCTGGTATTTGTAATTGGAACATCAATTTCCTAACACTGACACATTGTACCATTTTCAACAATTCTCTCATCAGATTAACAGTTTCTGACTGTTTATTCTAGTTCTCTGCTTTCACAGTCCTTCAAACTCATAAGTAAGAGGGTAGGTCCATAATGCAACCCAGAGAAGAGCTGGCTCCTAGGAACAGAACTGGGGGAAGAACTAAGGAGAAGAGGATAGCGGAAGGGCTTGGCGCCTATAGCTCAATGAGCGGGGTGCTGGCCACATACACCGAGGGTGGTGGGTTCAAGCCTGGCCCAGACCAGCTAAACAATGACAACTGCAACCAAAAAATAGTTACTAGGGAGGCTGAGGCAAGAGAATCGCTTAAAAGTTGGAGGTTGCTCTGAGCTATGACACCACAGCACTCTACTGAGGGCGACACAGTGAGACTCTGACTCAAAAAAAAAAAAAAAGAGGAAGGGGAAGGGAGGGGAATGAAAAAGAAAGAAAAAGAAGAAAAGCAGGGCAGAAAAGGAAGGAGAAGCTCAGGTAGCACCACCAACTAAGACAGAGCATAAAGGAGGAGCAACAAAACATTCCAGGAGGGAGCTGGCAGCATAGGTAAGCTAAGCCATTAGCTTCATCGTCAAAAACCTCGTTGTCAAAAAACTTTAAAAAATCCACCTGGCCAGGCATGATGGCTCACGCCTATAATGCTAGAACTCCAGGAGGCCAAGGCAGCTGGGTCATTTGAGCTCAGGAGTTTGAGATCAGCCTGAGCAAGAGTGAGACCCTGCCTCTACTAAAAATAGAAAATTAGCTAGGCATTGTGGCAGGTGTCTATAGTTCCAGCTATTCAGGAAGCTATGGTAGGATGATCATTTGAACCCAGGAGTTTGAGGTTGCTGTGAGCTAGGTTCAGGCAATCTAGCTGGGGGCAACAGAGTGAAATTGCGTCTCAAAAAAAAGAAAGAAAAAAATAGCTGAGCGTTGTGGCAGGCGCCTATAGTCCCAGCTACTCATGGGGCTGAGGCAAGAGAATTGCTTAAGCCCAAGAGTTAAAGGTTGCTGTGGGCTGTGATGCCACAGCAATCTACCAAGGGCAACAGTGAGACTGTCTCAAAAATCAAACAAGACCCACCCTACCTAAGCAGTTGCCAGAATGGTGGGCTACCCTAGCCAAAGTCGGATGATTCTTAATATTCACTGTGACTAGCACTTTCCCTCTCTTATGTAGATAGAAAAACCAATATTAACTTGACAACTACTTCAACCAAGTGTAATTTTATGCAGGGAGTTTCTCAGGCAAACTCACTCAAATCTGGAAATAGATTACATCTCAAAAATTTGGCTAACAATTTCTGTATATTCCCATTGAAAATTGTATAAATCTGGGTGGCGCCTGTGGCTCAGTGGGTAGGGCGCTGGCCCCATATACCAAGGGTGGCAGATTCGACCCCAGCCCCAGACAAACGGCAACAAAAAATAGCTGGGCATTGTGGCGGGCGCCTGTAGTCCCAGCTACTCAGGAGGCTGAGGCAAGAGAATCGCTTGAGTCCAGGAGTTTGAGGTTGCTGTGAGCTGTGACGCCATGGCCCTCTACCCAGGGTGGAATAGTGAGACTCTGTCTCAACAAAAAAAAAGGAAAAAGAAAATTGTATAAATCATAAATTGAGATAAATGGAGAACAGAAAATGAGGGTGGTGTCCAATCAGACTACAAGGCTTGAGAAGTTGTACAGTGCTTAACAGTGCATATATCTCAAAAACAACTATGGTAATTCAATAATAAAATGAAAAAAATGTTTTTCAATTTATGTGTATTATTCTTTCAAATGTTTATCAACTGTCAGGATATAAATGCTTGTTATTTAGAACTAAATACTTAATAAAATGAAACTGTTAGGAATTTCTGTTGGCCTAAAGACAGGGTAAAAACAAAGTTAGGGCAACACTAAGGGTGCCAAGAACAAAGAAAGCCTGAGAACCTTTGCTCTACATATTGGAATAGATAGATCACCAAGACACATTGTCAAAAGAATACAGGAACAATGGCTCGGCGCCTGTGGCTCAACGGGCTAAGGCGCCAACCACGTACACCTGAGCTGGCGGGTTCGAATCCAGCCTGGGCCCGCCAAACAACAATGACGGCTGCAACCAAAAAATGGCCGGGCGTTGTGGCGGGCGCCTGTAG
>CAUYRH010125837.1:0-10184 GCA_963574655.1 Perodicticus potto | reverse complement strand
CTCCATTGAGCAGATGCTCCAGGGGTTTGCGCCTGCCTGAATCACAGTGAGAGGTATGTCTTCTCAGCCAGGCTGCCATTCTCTGCCACTATCCAGCAGGGGGAGGTGAGGCCTGACAACTTTGGGTGCTTAATGGGGGCTGGAGTGTTTCACTCAGTTACAGTCCTGCCCTTGATTGATGTTGCTGACAGAACAGAACAAATTTGCAGAATTTGTTTCTGTCCCAGCTATATTCCCCTGTGGATTAGACACTGTTTGAACAACTCTTCCCTGTCTGTGCCACTGCCCGGTTTCGGCTGCAGTTCCTGTTACAGTGGATGTGGTCAGAACAGACCCTTAGCTGTCAGTTCCAGCCACTGCCTGCCTGCCTTTGTCTCGGTTTTGATCCCCTGAGGGCTGGGTGCGTCTGAGGCTTAGTGAAGCAGTTCTCTGGGTCAGCCCCACCCTGGGAGTCTGCTTTCTGCACCTGCGTATTCTAGTCCCCATGCTCCACCCAGGCCTGTAACGCCAGAGGCATATCCTTTACTCACAGGGCCTGTGTTTCCATCCCAGATCTGTTCCACCAGTGCCTGCTACCAGAGAAGATGCCTGGCTTCCTCTTGTTGCCCAGAGAGACTGGGAGTATCCTTTCAAAATATCCCCAGGGGTGTGAGCCCTATTCTTCCCTCTGCTGCAGCTGCTGCTCTGTGCAGCACCACCACTCCCGTATGGTTCCCTCTCAGCTGAGGTTCCCTCTCAGCTGACCGTCCTCTCCTTTCTCCCCTCCTGGAGAATCAGCACAGGTCAGCAATAGCCCATGCTCCATCCACACCCCTCAAGAAAATGCTCAAGAATCTGAACTCCATGGAGGACAGGCTTCCAGCCCTCAGAGTGAGAGTGGAGGGGATTGCTGAGAGTTCAGAACTTCAGGTAGAGAATATATACAGTTTTATGCCTGGCAGAAGAGTGCCATGGCACCCTAGTTGGGCAAGGAGGTCCAGTTTTTAGAGGGTCTCTCCCATGGGATAAAATGGAGGATATTTTAACCCTTCTCACTTGTTTGTATGGCGTATACTGCGAGTCATTCTTGTGGGAGAGGGGACTCCCTTCTGCTTGGCGATGGATTTTGTACTTTTTGTTTGTATCCTTGGGGCCACAGCTCGCCTCAGCAGGGTTGATGTGCATTCTTCAACCTTCTCTCATGGCTCAGATCTGAACCACCTTCTTGCTAAACTTCCTTTAACTCTCCTTCTTGACAGGAGCCTTTGTAGAAAGCTGTCTCCAGTCAACCATCTTGCCTCTTCCCTCCAGGAACTGGGTTTCTTTGATGTGTCATTGTATTATATTTGCTAGTAAATATTCTGTTGAGGATTTCTACATCTGTGTTCATAATGGATATTAGTCTGTAGTTTGTTGTTGTTGTTGGTGGTGGTGGTGGTGTTTCCTTTTCTGGCCTGGGTGTCAGGTTGATGCTGGCTTAACAGAATGAGTTAGGGGGATTCCCTTCTTCTCTGTTATAGAACACTTTCAGTAAGGGAAATACCAGTTCTTCTTTGCAGATCTGGCAGAAATTAGCTGGAAAGACATCTGGCTATGGGCTTTATTTGTTTTGGGGAGATATCTGATTGCTGACTCAATCTCACTGGTTTATTCAAGATTCGTATTTCTTTCTGATTTATTCTTGGTAGGCTGTGCATTTTTATAAATTGATCCGTTTCCTTTAGATTTTCTATTCGTGTTCATATGTGATCTTTTTCATATCTGTGTTGCCTTTGTAATTTCTGATTATCTTATTTGAATAATCTCTCTTCTTTTCTTAGTTTAACTAGTGATCTATCAATTTCATTTATCTTTTCAAAGAACCAACTTTTATTTCATTGACCCTGCAGGGTGTTTTGTTGATTTTGCTTAAATTTCCTTCAATTCTATGATGATCTTTGTTATTTATTGTCTTCTGTTAGCTTTGGGTTTTGTTAGTTCTTATTTTTCGATTTCCTGGGGATGTGACAGTACATTGTTAATTTGTGACCTACTGTCTTTTGGAGGTAAGCTTTGAACTTCCCTCTTAGCACTGCTTTTCTACATCCCTGATATTTTTGTAGGTATTGTCATCAATGTAGTTCAATTTAAAAAATGTTTTGGGCTTGGCGCCTGTGACTCAAGAGGCTAAGGCACAAGCCACATACACCTGAGCTGGTGGGTTAGAATTCAGCCCCAGTCTGTCAAACAACAATGATGGCTGCAACCAAAAAAAATAGCTGGGTGTGGCAGGCACCTGTAGTCCCCGCTACTTGGGAGGCAGAGGCAGGAGAATCGCTTGAGCCCAGGAGTTGGAGGTTGCTGTGAGCTGCTATGCCACGGCACTTTACCCATGGTGACAGCTTGAGCCTCTGTCTCAAAATAAATAAATAAATAATGTTTTGATTCCCATTTTAATTTTATTATTGCCCCAAAGATCATTCAGCAGCAGGCTATTGATTTCCATGTACTTGTGTAGCTTTGCAAGTTTCTCTTGAAATATATTTCCAGTTTTATTCCAATGTGGTCTAACAAGACATGTGGCATGACTTTGATTTTTCCTTTTAATTTTCTGAGACTTATCCTTTGTCCTAATAACAGGGGTGCCAAAAACATTTATACACATTTTGAGAGATGTTATCTATGTATTACTTTTTGAAGTTGAATTGAATTATGGTAGCAATGTGTAGTATGACATTTCATCAAAAGATGGCATAATTTAATGAGTGCTAACTTCATCGTGGAAAAGGCAGGACATCAAAATAAAATGGCAGATGCACAGTTGTCATTTGGAGAGCATGTGACAATTTTGAAACGATGTTTAAAATTCTAGAATGTTGTGGAAGTACAATGACAATGGAAGCACAAGCAAGCAACAGAACCTCCATTAAGCCTAAGAATTATATGCACTTATGATACGTTTGAAATGAATGGCATTGTGTGAGATGTGCAGGAGAGATCTGAGAGGCCTCACAGAAACAAGTCCAGATTCTCCTATGGTGTTGAAAGAGTTTATACACTTGTCATAGAAGTCTACCAAACAATGTGCATGTAAGACAGGAGTGAGCATAGCACACATTCTTAAAATTTCAAAATGCCAAAATTTTCTTTGCAACATTCTTAAATTTACCAAGATGTGAGATCTTACTTCAATGGGAACTTGCCAGAATGAAAGATAGGACAAAGTGGTCAATTGTGTTTCTCCCACATTCTTCTGACTTAACACCCCTTGATTTCTACCTATGAAGGACCTTAAAGGATGAAATGTACATAGAAAACTGGTTACACTGGCAATACTTTGAGAAGAAATTGAAACAGCATGTACAGCAATACACTGTACACTGAAACAGCATGTGCAGCAAGACACTTGGGTCAACGTTGTTTGGTAGTAATTTGCTGTAATCAGAAGTGTCTGGAGGCTGTAATGTCTTTGAGCACCACTTATAATTGCAGAATTCAAAAGTGACTTGTATTCATGTTTTGTTACCAGTATGTATTGACTATTACAATTTTAATGCAGTTATTTGGTTTCTTAAAATGTGTATACATTATTTTTTGCAACCTCTATATATTGTCTATCTTGGAAAATGTTCCATATGCTGATGAGAAGAATGTATATTGTGCAGTTTTTGGCAAGAATGTTCTATAAACATCTATTGGGTCCATTTGTTCTCATGTCTGATTTAAGATCAGTGTTTCTTTGGTGATTGTCTGCCTTGATGATTTGTCTAGTTCTTTAGGTAGAGTTTTGATTTCTCCCATTTTCCCAGGTTCCCTGGAGGGGCTCTTCTGCCACCAGACACAAGAAAGGCAAAGAAACTTTGATCCTTTGCCAGCCCCCATAGTAAGCTAGGAACCAAGGGTCACAGAGACTACTTGCTCTGTCACCACCAACCAGTGGGATCCTTGGCCAGCAATGAGAGAAAAAGGAGATGGGTTCTTCCTCCCTCAACATGCCTGGTGAGAACTCTGAGAGTCCTCTGCTTTGTATGGCATGGTGAAATCAATGAATTCTACCCCCTTTGAGAGAGGAAGTCATTAGATGGCTACATTGAAAAATCAGAAAGAGCATACATCAACAAACTGAGCAATCGTCTCAAGGAACTGGAAAATGAAGAGGAATGAAATCCCAAACCTAGCAGAAGAAAATAAATAACCAAAATTTAATTGGAAATTAATAAAACAGAAAAACAAAAGAATATTCAGAAAATTAATGAAACAAAAAGTTGGTTCTTTTAAAAAATAAATAAAATCAATAATTCTTGGCCATATTAACCAGAAACAGAAAAGTAAATCTATAATTGCCTCCATCAGAAGCAGAAAAGGGGAAATAACAACAGATACTACAGAGATAAAAAAGTTCATCTCTTCTTTCAGAGTAGTAATTTTTCTCTGAACACATTAATTTTATCTGTAGATTTGAGAATATTTTCACGATTTCACTGCACACACTGAAAGTATTCAGATACTGAAATAAATCTGCAAGAAATGCAACTTTATTATACCAACCCTCATCACAAAATAAATGGTGGGATCTTGCCTAATGTGCACAATGCAATGGTACTTTTCAAAACAACTAAGAGTAAATTATGAATCTCTTACAACAAAAAATAGGTAAGTAAGGTGATGGTTATGTTAATCAGTTTGATTTAAGCATTATACATTGTATATCAAATTATCACTTTGTACCAGATAGATGTTTATTTATGATTTAATGAAAAATTAAATTAAAAAATAGAATATCTCCTGTAGTCTCGGCTACTCAGGAGGCTCAGGCAAGAGAATCACCTAAGTCCAGGAGTTGGAGGTTGCTGTGAGCAGTGTGACACCACGGTATTCTACCAAGGGTCATAAAGTGAGACTCTGTCTCTACAAAAAAAAAAAAAATATATATAGATATATATATATATATTGCATTTTTAAAAGACTCATGATTCTTCTTTTAATTCATATTATCTTGATAGAACTCTCCCTTGAGAAAACATCTCATTTCCATGTACAATAAGAGCTGCATATAACAGGTATTGATTGAAAAACATAATTCTGCAAATACAATTGATTGCAATAGTATGATTTTTACACAATTAATAATTGTAATAGTGTCATCTTAGACCTTTTGTAAGTTAGACACTACTGATTTTAATGCTAGCATGTCTCTGTGTAGAAAACAGCATTTAAAAATAATTTTTGGATTTTTTTGTGCTTTGCTCAGGTTGGGAGGAGCTCCTGATATCCAGAAATGCACCCAGCCCAGCCCCCCAAAACCCTTGAGTTATAGGTACGGCCTTAGCACCATGCCAGGCAATACCATTTCTCCTGTCATTCATTCTCATTCTCCCTTACTGTCCTCATTTTCTCCTGTTCTTCAAATCTTTTCTTTCATCCCCTTACTTTCTTTTTCATTTTATCCTTTCTTCTTTTTCTTCATTCTATTTTTCCACTCTTATTTCTCTCTGCTCTCCCTTTACCCTTCTCTTCCTTTTGGCCTTATATCAAGAGTTCACTTCAATACCTATGCTTTGAGAAAAGGTAATTTAAAGCAAAGATGTGAGAAGGAAAAATCAGGGCAAGGAGGTGAACAAGAAGAAAATACACAAGAGAAGGAACCAACAAACAAACTCTGGCAACATGAAAAACCAAAACACAGCAAATCCTCCAAGGGACCATTAGGCAGCTACTGCAGAGGACTCCACCTATAAAGAATTAATGGAGTGGAGAGAAAGGGAATTTAAAATGTGGATGGTAAAAAACAATAAAGGGAATGGATAAGAAAACAGAAAAACAGAACCAAAAGATGAATGAGAGACATAAAGAATATAGAAAGGATATGGCAGAGCTTAAGGAAATGAAGGAGACAATCAGGGAATGTAAAGATGCAGCAGAAAGTATAAAAAATAAATTAGGGCTTGGAGCCTGTGGCTCAATGGGCTAAGGCGTCAGCCACGTACACCTGAGCTGGCGGGTTCGAATCCAGCCTGGGCCCGCCAAACAACAATGAGGACTGCAACCAAAAAATGGCCGGGTGTTGTGGCAGGTGCCTGTAGACCCAGCTACTTGGGAGGCAGAGGCAGGAGACTCGCTTGAGCCCAGGAATTGGAGGTTTCTGTGAGCTGTGATGCCACGGCACTCTATCCAGGGTGACAGCTTGAGGCTCTGTCTCAAAAAAAAAAATGAAATAAAATAAATAAATTAGACCATGTAGAAGAAAGAATCTCAGAGCTAGAGGATAATGTTTTTGAGATAATCCAGGTAGTTAAAGAGGTAGAAAAGAAGAGATAGAAAGCAGAACGGTCTCTTAGAGAACTATGAGACTTCATGAAGTATTGAAACAAACAAATAATAGGTATCCCTGTAGGGGAAGAAGATTGTCCCAAAGGAATGGAAGCCCTACTGGAGACTATCATAAATGAAAACTCACCAAGTTTCACTAAAGATTCTGAAACAATCCTTTGAGAGGAATAGCAAACTCTGGGTCATCTCAACTCAAACAGAACTTCTCCAAGACACAGTGTAATGAATCTGTCCAAAGTCAAGACAAAAGAGAAGATTCTGCAAGCAGCCAGGAATAAGCACCAACTGACCCATGGGGACAGATGAATGAGGGTAACAGCATACTTTAAAATACCAAAATCAATAAATGTAATTCACCATACCAATAGAAACAAAAACAAAGATTATATGATCCTCTCAATAGATGTAGAAAACCATTTGATAAAATTCAGCATCTTTTTCTAAGAAGAACAGTTAAGAATATAGGCATAGGTGGCCCATTTCTTAAACTGATTAAAGCCATCTATGACAAACTCACAGGTAATATAATACTGAATGGAGTAAAAGTGAAAGATTTTCCACTTAGAACTAGAACCAGATAAGGATGTCCTCTATCACCACTAGTCAACATAGTGCTGGAAGTTCTAGCCAATGTAATCAGGCAAGAGAAGGAAATAAAGGACATAAAATGGGAGCAGAGGAGGTCAGACTCTTGCTCTTTGCTAATGATATGATCTTATAATTAGGGAACCCCAAAAACTCAACCTCAAGACACCTGGAAAGGGATAAAAAAAATACAGCAATGTGTCAGGATATAAAATTAATGTCCACAAATCGGTAGCCTTTGTATATGTCAACAAGGCCAAGTAGAGAAGCAAACAAGGACATAATTCCCTTCACATTAGCTTAAAAAAAAAGAAAGAAAAGAAAAGAAATACCTAGGAATATAACTAACAAAAGAGGTGAAGGACCTGTACAAAGAAAATTATGAAAACCTAAGAAAAGAAATAGCAAAAGTATTTAACAAATGGAAGAACACACCATGCTCATGAGTGGGAAGAATAAACATTGTTAAAATGTCCATACTTCCCAAAGCAATCTACAGATTCAATGAAATCCTCATTAAAATAACAACATCATACTTTCAAAATTTAGAAAAAAATAATTAATTCTTCATTTTGCATGGAACCAGAAAAAACTCCATGTAGCCAAGGCAATTCTTAGTAATAAAAACAAAGCTGGGGGCATCAGAATACCAGACTTTAGGCTGTACTACAAGGCCATAGTGGTCAAAACAGCATAGTATTTGCACAGAAATAGAGACACAGACATTTGGAACCAAATAGAAAACCATGAGATAAAACGAACATCTTATGGCCACCCAATCTTTGATAAACCAAACAAGAGCACACACACACTATGGAAAATAATCCCAATTCAATAAAGGGTGCTGGGAGAACTGGATAACCATGTAAAAGACTGAAACTGGGCCCACACTTTTCATCACCTCCAAAATTGATTAAAGATAGATAAAAGATTTAAATCTGAGGGGTGAGACAATAAAAATCCTCAAAGAAAGTACGTGGAAGATATCAGCTGGGGAAAGATTTTATGAAGAAGACCTCTGTGGCAATTGCAAGATAACAGAAATAAATTAATGGCACTTAATTACAGTGAAAGCTTCTCTACAGCTAAGGAGACAACAATCAAAGCAAATAGACAACCTTTAGAATGGGAAAAGATATTTTCATGTTATGAATCTACAGAGAACTCAAATTAATCAACAACAACAAAAAAGAACTAATAATCCCATGTATCACTGAGCAAGAGACATGAATATAACCTTCTCTAAGGAAGACAGATGAATGGCTAACAAACATGAGAAAATGCTCATTGTCCCTAGTCATCAGACAAATGTAAATGAAAACCATCATCAGAGAAATGCAAATTAAAACCATCCAGAGATATCACCTAACCCCAGCAAGAATAGCCCACATCAGAAAGTCCCAAAGCTAAAGATGCTGGCACGAATGTAGAGAGATGGGAAAACTTTTACACTGTTGGTTGGACTGCAAATTAATATGCCCCCTTTGGAAAGAAGTATGGAGAATCTTCAAAGATATCAAATTAGGTTTCCCATTTGACCCCGCAATCCCTGTACTAGCCATCTACCCATAAGGAAAAAATTATTTTATCATAAGAACATTTGAACTAGATTGTTTATCATAGCTCAAGTTACAATTGCCAAGATGTGGAAACAACCTAAATGCCCATCAACTCAGGAATGGATTAACAAATTGTGTGTGGTACATGCACACCATGGAATACTATTCAGCCATAAAAAAGATGGTGACTTCACATCTTTTATAATATCTTGGATAGAGTTGAAACACATTCTTAGTAAAGCATCACAAGAATGGAAAAGCAATTATCCAATGTAGTCACTACTAATATGAAGCCAGTAGATGATCTAATGCATGCCCAAATAGGAGAAAAACTCCTTTCAATCCAAGTTGGGGAAGGTTTAAGGAGGGAGGGGAAAGTTATGGGGATTGGGATGCTTTCACCGAATGGTCACAGGGTAGGGGTGTTTGCCACACTTTTTGGGTGTGGCACATAACCATAGAGAGACTCTACCTAAGAAAATCAAATATTTTAGTGTGGCTCTTTGTACCCTCACATTAATCTGAAACAAATTTACATATATACATATATGCAAATGAAACTTGAGTAAGTTAAAAAGCTTCTGCACAGCTAGGAGAGAATCAACACAGCAAGTAGTCAACCTACCAGTGGGAGAAAATATTCTTGGTCCAATAAAGGGTTAAGGATGTATATTCAGGATCTAAAAGAACTCAAACAATTTATTAAACAGTGTGCAAATTCAATACTTCTTTCCAAAGAGGCTGTATTAATTTGCAGTTACACTAAGAGTGTAAGAATGTTCTCTTGTCTCCACATCTGCACCAGCATCTGCAAATTTGAGACTTTGTGATGTGGGCTTTTCTCACTGGGGTTAGGTAATATCTCAAGGTGATTTTGATTTGTAATTTTCTGATGATTCAGGAAGATGAATATTTTTTAATATGTTTGTTAGCTATTCATCTGTCTTCCTCAGAGATGGTCCTGTTCATGTCTCTTGCCTAGTGATAGGTGGGATTGTTTGTGCTTTTTTATTTATTAATTTGAGTTCTTTGTAGATTCTAGTTATCAAGCCTTTCTCTGATTCATAGCATACAAATATCTTTTTCAATTCTGAAGGTTGTCTATTTGCTTTAATTGCTGTGTTCTTAGCTGTACAGAAGTTACAGTTTAATTAAGTTTCATTTGTTTATTTGATCCCTCAATCCCATTACTAGGAAATTATCCAGAATGAAAAAAATCCATTTTATCATAAGGATATTTGCACTAGTTATTCTAGTTATCAAGCTTTTCTCTGATTCATAGCATACAAATATCATTTTCAGTTCTGAAGGTTGTCTATTTGCTTTAATTGTTGTGTTCTTAGCTGTACAGAAGTTTTCAGTTTAATTAAGTTTCATTTGTTCATTTGATCCCTCAATCCCATTACTAGGCCTCTATCCAGAAGGAAAAAAAAGCATTTTATCATAAGGATATTTGCACTAGGTTGTTTATTACAGCTCAATTTACAATAGCCAAGATGTGGAAACAACCTAAATGCCCACTAGCCAGAGATGGATTAACAAACTGTGGGATATATATACCATGAAATGCTATTCAGCCATAAAAATATGAAGACTTTACAACTTTTTTATTAACTTGATGGAGTTGAAGCACATTCTTCTTAGTAAAGTATCACAAGAATGGAAAAACAAATATTCCAGGTGCTCAATACTAGATAATCAAATACATGCCCACATAAAAGGAAAACTCAATTGAATTCATATTGGGGGAGG
>CAUYRH010125836.1:0-44834 GCA_963574655.1 Perodicticus potto | reverse complement strand
CCTACATCCCTAATTTCATATTTCATTATTCTTTCAACCAATCATCTGAGTGAAATCAGCTGGCTGAACTTCCATCTCAGGACACTCCACATTCTGTGCTTTTTCACTGTTAGTGTCGTTCCTGTTCCCAGAAGACACAAGCCCTGCAGTGTGGTATTTTTCTAATTTCCATACAAAAAATGTGCTCTCTCTTCTCTGCACTTCACTGGGTGGTCCATTTATACGATACTTAATGTATCACGAGACACACTCAGTGCTCAGAAAAAACATACTCTCTCCTACTATCGTTCAGATTTCTACTTTTAGGATCTTTTAGTTCTTTTCATATTTATTTTATTTTTCATTGACAAAGTAAAAAGCGTACATATTTATGGGGTACAACATGACATTTGGATCTATGTGTAGATGGTGGAGTAAGTAAATCAAGTCAATTAACATATCCATTCCCTCACATACTGATTTTCTTGTGTGATGACAACATTCAAAATCTAGTCTCCGGGCCAGTTGGGGTGGCTCAGGCCTGAAATTCTAGCACTCAGGGAGGCCGAGGCAGGTGGATTGCTTGAGCTCTGGAGTTCAAGACCAGACTGAGCAAGACCAAGACCTCGTCTCTCAAAAATAGCCGAGCGCTGTGGGGGGCGCCTATAGTCCCAACTACTTGAGAAACTAAGGCAAGTGAATCGTGTGAGCCCAGGAATTTGAGGTTGTTGGAAGCTTTGATGTCATGGCACTCTACCCAGGGTGACAAAGGAAAACTCATGTCTCAAAAAAAAAAAAAAAAAAAATATATATATATATATATAGTCTCTTGGCAAGTTTCCAGTATATAATGCATTAATATTATGATAGTTGCCATGCTATATAATAGATCTCTCCAAGTCTGCCCCCATCCAACTGAAACTCCGTACCCTTCCTTTAGCCAACATCTCCCCACACTCTACCATATTACCATCTCCAGCCTCCTGGTAAGTCCCATGCTATTCTCTGCATGAGTTCCATTCTTACAAGTAGAATATTTTATTTCTTAAAGGCAAGGGTTATTGTACCTTGGATCCCTTGTGGGACTTCATATATTTGCTTCCTCATTTGGGTGCTCTGTAATATAACCAGTAATCATATTTCTAATGTCAGTAGATTCATTTTAATGTTTCATTACTGTGTTCATAACATCTTCATAATTAATTAAATATATATATTTTAAAACTGTAAACCATCTACCGAAACCCGTCTCATTGGAAGCCTGATTTGGAAGTGAATTTCTTTTCCTTTGGAAGAGGGCCTTGGGGCCCTACAATGAATTATGAGCCACCAGGTGTCACTATTGTAGATGCTGGTTGGAGTTGCCTTGGTCTGTCTGGATCTGAGGGATGGAGGATACTGTGCTGGTAAAGTCAAATTTCCACTTATTCACTGGGTAATCATGTTCCCAATCTGAGTTTCTCTTTAGATGCCTTTATGTAGCTCAGCATTATGCCTTAGAGTTACACCCCCTCAAAGCATGACGAGCAGAGGTTTAAGGATGAATAGTTGGGCTTAATAGTGAATTTATTTTCTCTGTTGGCTTGTGTTGCTGCCTCAGCTTGGTTTCATATAGTGTTTTGTGAGTTTAATGTTGCTTATTTGAAAAATGAAAACAACACAGGCTGCTTGAGTGGTTTGGGCCCAAAAGGAAAGCTGTATATCTGCCAGAAAGAAGGGGAAAAATACATAATAGAAACATTTACAAAACCTGATCTGAAAAGAAGAGTTTATAAGCGTTAAAACTATCTATGTATAAATGAGAATACATTTTATTAATTTATAAGTTCTTGGTAGGCTGGCAATTCTAAATATCAGTGGAGCTCAATGTTTAAGGAAGTATAAAATACAAACCAACTCTGGACGGGGAGAGAAACTCTTCCACCTGATTTTGGGTTGAAGCTCAGCAGACAGAGAAATCTAAAACCATATTAGGGGGCTTTTCGCCTACCACGGGTGTGCTTTTTTTTATGCTGCAGAAGTTTATGAAGTAAATATGACAAGATTGTGTTCAACATATCATTTTATTTTGTCAGTATCCCTTTAAATATAAGAAGAAACCAAAGACAAAAGGTTATGAAACAAAATTCTGTACCCAAGGGGCTGCAATGGGGCTCAAGCCTGACATTCTCCTTGTTCCTCATTGGCTCGACCTTCTGAGCTGTGTGTGTGCTTTCTCTTTATTCCTCTCAAGAAGTGCAACTTTTACCTAGCAAACAAGCACTCCTAATTTACTCCAAAATTACACCTTATAGGGAAGCCATTTTCTGCCCCTTGCTCTATAAACTCTGAAGATACGAATGCTTCCCCAAACAGAATGAATAAAGCCCCAATTCTCTACGGTGACAACTTCAGGAAATGGCAGGCTTTATCTTAAAGGAGTTCAGCTGCTACACAAAGGCCCTTACGGGAGAGTACTAGAATTCTCAAATTGGAATAAATTGTGCTTTTGCGAATTTTTATTTTGATCGTGTATTTCAGGTAACACTTGTGGATCATATCACGTAGCTTTGAATTATGGAATAGATAAGGAAAATCTAAAAGGAAAAAAATTAGGGCAGGCCTTTATTAAATTTTAAAGTATGTCTTTGCTATACTCTTATAAAGAGCCAAAAAGAGTATCAAAATCTCTGGAGATCACCAGTATAATTTCTTTATCATGTTCCATTTAAAATTTAATTATGCAGTCTACAATAAGAAGAATCTGAGCAGCCTAAATAGGTCATGCAGCCAGTAACTTAATATTCTAAAGTTTTCCTTGTAAAGATCACTCCTTTTATAGTCTGTTACACATCAGAACACTATATTATAAAACAAGTGTAATTTAATTCAGTCACTACAGACTCTTATACACTCACATAAAGAATGAAGTGTTAATGTTTTGATTTAGGTAATTTGGAGAATAAAAACCAAGTTCCTGATGGAGTGTATTCAAATACTGTCCACAACAGTTGGGCAATATTTGCCTATATACTTTCTTTGGGTGATGCTCATTTTTATGCACGGCAGCCAACCCAAGGACATTTGACATTTATTGCTTTATTTTGTTTTAATCAGCAGTGCTCATTCATGGCAAGGTCATCATCTAGGGAGTGAATAATTAAAATCTAAATTAGAGGTTTATTTGGCCGATGACTTGGTATTTTTGCATTCTCTACCTCAAATTTCAACATGCAATTTGAATTTTCTTGTAACAGTAAGCACTGTTTTAAGCACTTTACATGTATCCCTTCACTTAATTCTGAAAATGATTAATCCTATTATTAACTTCTTTTATAGACAAAGAAAATGAGGCGCCAAGAGGTGCAGGAACTTGTGACACTAGGTCACAGAATTAGGTAGGTGACCACATTGGGATGTGATCACAGGCTGCAGGTTGGTTCTAGAGCAGCAGTCCCCAACCGTTTGGGCACCAGGGACCGGTTTCACGGAAGACAATTTTTCCAGGGACTGGGGGTGGTGGCGTGTGGAAGCCTGAGAGGTGGCGGAGCTCAGGATTGCTGGGAACAATGGGGAGCAGCCGTGAACACAGATGAAGCTTCACTGGCTCACACCCTGCTGTGTGGCCCGGTTCCTAACAGGCCGTGGACCAGTCCCAGTCCATGGCCCTGGGGTTGGGGAATGCAGCTCTACAGTACATGCCCCAGACCACGTCGGGGAGCTCATAACACAATATGGCATCTTCTCCTAGATAAGAACATTACCCTAGTCTTGGTAAAAGTGATTAGCACAGAACCATCTTTAAATGGTCCACAATGATAGCCCCCGTGCACTGATGGTTTGCTATGTGCCAGGCACGGGCCACGTGCTCATTACATGGATTATCTCCTCACAGCAACACCATGAGATGGGCATTGTAATTATTCCAGATTTATAAATGAAAAACGGAGGCAGAGTTAGTAACTCACTCGCGAGAGTTCATGTGGTGAAGAAGTGGCAGACACAGGGTTCAAGTATGTCAGCACCAAAACGATGCTAAGGTGTGCTCAACACCAGCTCGGTACACTTGGTGACACTCGGATTTAAGGACTTCCCAGCAAACTAGAGTCCAGCCAGGTCCCAAAGACTCTGAAGCAGGGAGCAGAGTGGGAAGGGCGTTGGCAGGAAGGAATCCCACCGGCGTCTACCACTGGTTCTTTGGGAAAAGGTTTCCTCAATCCTTCCTCCTCCATTTTCAACTCCAACATTTATTCATTCATTCAAACACTTATTCATTCATTCAAACATCTATTCAGACAGCCAAACACTTCGGCACATACTTACTCGGTGCTTACTGTGTTCCAGCCACCGCTCGGCATTGAGGAAAGACAACGGCAATGGATGTCAGGTGCTTCTGACTTAGTGGAGAAGGCATAACCCTCCAATAAATCACATTATCAAATGACACAAATGCCATGGTAGGGGTCAACTCTGTGGGCTTTGGGAATTAACAGGAGGGTGATAAACCCTTCAGGGAAGGGAAGGCATCCCAGGAAATGACATCTAAGATAAGTCTAGGACAGGGGACAGAAAACCTTTTGATAAAAGTAAATAGCAAATATCTTCAGCTTGCCAGGCCCTACCTTCTCTGCCACAGCTGCTCATCTCTGATGTTGTAGCCCAAAAGAGGCAGAGACAATATGAGAATAGTTATGTAAGGCTGTGTTCCAAAAAAAATTATTTGTAAGCACAGGCCACAGCTGGATTTGGTCTGCAGGCTGTCGTTTGCCAACCCTGGTGTAGAAGAATGAGGGAGAGAGACCTTGGGAGGGGAGGGAAGAGCGGGGACACACGTGGGGCTACTGTAAGGTAGGAGCAAGCCCAAAGACTGAGAGACGAGATCTCAGTTTGTTCATCTCTAAAATGGGGGCTCACGGGGTCGGCCAACAAATATCTACTCACTGCCAGATCTGTTCTAGGTCCGGTACATGGAGGAATAAGCCAGACAGGCAAGGGAGACATTGTTCTGGGCTGAAGGGAACAGATCATAAATAAGTGGACAAATAAATGAACAGGTGAGGACAAGAGATACGCACACAATGTGGCTGTGCAGGGGTGTTACTCAGAACAGGGCGATCCAAGGGGGGCTCCCTGAGGGAAGGAAGAGGAGGAGGAGAGAAGGGGAGAGGCCTTAGCAACAAAGCAAACGAGAGGGAAAGTGGGAGGGGACGAGGTTGCCGAGACAGACTGGTGCTGCCCTTGGAAGCTAACATGCACTGGTTTTTTTTTTTTTTTTTCACTTTTTTTAGGCTGGGGCCGGGTTTGAACCTGCCACCTCTGGCACACTGAGCAATAGGAAACTGATACATGATTTTAAGCAAAACCCAACATGTTTAGAATGATGCCTTTTCAAAGATCGCTTTGGAAAGGACTGTTCCATGCAGAATGATTTCCAAAAGAAGAAGCGAGAAGGCCAATGGGAAGGCCGTTTGAGAGTGTAGGTGGGAGTTCATGGTGGCTTGGAAAGAAATGGAGAAAGAAGACAGAGTGGAGATAAATCTTAGAGGTTGAGACAAAGGACTGTGTGGACGGACTGTCTGCTAACTGTGAGAAAAAGCAGGGCCTCTGAAATGACCCCAGGTTTCTTTGTTGGGCAGCCGGGTGCATGTGGGGAAGGTGGGTGGAGGGAAAGTTCAGGAGTCCTTTTCCAACCAAGTTTAAGATTCTACTTTAGACTAGCAGCAGGATATTCATCTTAGAAGCTCAAGGGAGAAGTCACTTACAGACATGAAAGCATGAAAGTGGGAGCTAAGGCGGCACCTGTGGCTCAGTGGGTAAGGCGTCGGGCCCATATACTGAGGTGGTGGGTTCACACCTGGTCCCGGCTAAACTGCAACAAAAAAATAGCCAGGTGTTGTGGCAGGTGCCTTAATCTCAGCTACTTGGGAGGCTGAGGCCAGAGAATTGCCTAAGCCCAGGAGTTGGAGGTTGCTGTGAGCTGTGATGCCACGGCACTCAACCAAGGGCAATAAAGCCCAGAAGTTGAAGGTTGCTGTCAGGTGTGATGACACAGCACTCTACTGAGGGCAATAAAGTAAAACTCTGTCTCTACAAAAGAAAAAAAAGAAAAAGAAAAAGAAAGTGGGAGCTAGCTGTATGAAGATGACCTTCAAAGCCATGGAGCTGAATGAAGTCTCTCTGTACGGCCTCCCCACAGGGGGACAGAGCAACATTCAAGTCACCTGGGGCACCTCAGGAGGTGGAGGGAGGACAGGAAGACTGATGAAGAACGATGAGAGAGAGGAAGAAAACCTGCCACTCTCGGTGTCCCAGAAACTCAGCACATCGTGGAGGAGGTCGTGTCCCTACACTGAACACAGCTGAGAAGCCAAATGGTAAAACACACAAATGACCATTGGATTTGGGTAGATGGAGGCTGCTGTTCATCTTGGCCAGGCTGGTCTGGTGGCATGAAAGGGTCAGAAGCCTGGCTGCAACAGGCTAAGCAGAAAATGAAAGAAGAACAGAACCTGTCTATGGTAGATACTATTCCTTAAGTGTTTTCAAGCCATTTTGCTTCTATGCTGATCTTGCCTTTTTCCTTGCTGTCAGGATAAGCCTCACATTATAAAGGTTGAAAACACCAGAAACTCAATTTTCCCTCCCCAAGAGCTTAGGTATGGGCAAGGGATTCCTTCCTAAAAGAAAAAAGTCACATGGGAAGAAATTAGATATGGTCTCTACATGATGGCTGGGGCTGCTGCAGCTATATTGTGAGTATGAGGCACACCATGACAACACGGTTAAGGTGGCAGAGGATGTACCAGGAAGTTCTTCTTAGACCATTGCATGCTTCTATAATGGAATATCATAGACTGGGTAGTTTACAAAGAACAGGAATTTGTTTCTTGCAGTTCTGGAGGCTGGGAAATCCCAGATCAAGGCACTAACAATTGGTGAGGGCCTTCTTACTGTGTCCTCACCTGGTGGGAGATTGAAGAGCAAGGGAGGACAAATGTTGGCTCCTCACATGGAGGAAGAGTGAACCCACTCCTGCAAGCCCTTTTCATAGTGGCATTCAGCCTTTCATGACCTCACGACCTAACTACCTCTCCTCAGGCCAACAGGTACATTGAAAATTAAGTTTCCAACACATGAATTTTGGGGGGACACATTCAGATCACAGCAGTTCTGAATTAACCCTGCACCTTCTTAGACCTCTTAAACCCTAACTACAAACTCCATGTGGATTCTCTGGCCTGATACGTAACCACAGTGCCTTTCTCATGGATCCAAGTAAAGAAAAATAGTAAAGGGGGACATGGTAAGAGAGAGGTTGGTGCAGGGAAAATGAGTCACAGTGGGTGATGGTGGGGAGGAGGTGGGGGCTGGGGCCGGGAGGAAGTGTGAACACCACTCAACAGCTGCAACCTCAATCAGGGTGCTGCAGGAGGTTGGGTGCTAGAAGGAGAAAACTGGGCTGTGTACATTGGGGAAACCAGTCACCCAGGCCAAGGGGCTTCCTATTGTGAGCTAGGCAGTGAATCTGAAGGAGGAAGGAGCTGAGGATTGCAAGGTCTCTTGAGTATCCATGGCCACCAGCTCTCACCTGACCCATCGGCCTGCCCTGCCCTGCTCAGAGGGTTAGTTTAGGATGCCCACCTTGCTGCCAGAAGCAGCTTCTATTGGGGCTGAAATCCCTTAGTGTCTTTTGTTAGTCGAATTGTTTTCTTCTTCTTCTTCTATGGCATTAAACACATCCCTGTAGCACTGGAGTTATCTCTACCTTCTCTGATAAATTTTCAGGGATCAAGTGGCACTCTGCTATTTCCCTCAGAGCCTCTAACCACTTTTATCTATCATGTGGTATTCCTTTAAGAATCAGGGAATGGATGATGAATTCTCTCCATATTTAAAAAAAAATAATTTTTTTTGAGACAGAGTCTCACTCTGTTGCCCTGGTCCATGGCGTCATAGCTCAGAGCAACTTTAGTCCTTTAGGCTCAAGGGATCCTCCTACCTCAGCCTCCAGAGTAGCTGGGACTATAGGTGCCTGCCATAACACCTGGCTAGTTTTTCTGTTTTTAGTACAGATGGGGGTCTCATTCTTACTCAGTCTGGCCTCAGACTCCTGAGCTCAAACCATCCACCCACCTTGGGCTCCCAGAGTGCTGGGATTACAGGCTCAAGGCACCGCTGCACCCGGCCAAATTCTGTCAACAGGGACAGCACCGCGCCCAGGCCCCAGGCAGGTCAGGGGAGTTGCTGAGTTCTTTCTTAGGAACTGTAAAGAGAGTAGGCAATGGCCATTGACTCTAGATCACATAGCGAGAGGTTAGCCAGGAAGTACTGACATCTTGCAATTTGTGAAAGCCTTCAGAAGATGCCATTTTATACTGAGAACAAGGAGAGATGTCAGTACAAGGAGGTCTGTTGCCACCAAAGCCCTCTGCAAGGGACTGAAGATCCAAGTTCAAACCCTCTGGATCTGTGAGCAGTAAGGCGAGCTGCCAGAGTCCATCCCAATTCCCCTGATCTCCACCTTCTCCGCTGTTTGCTACCTGACCGGTCACATCCATGACTGAGAAGTAGGGTCAAGCAGATCCTTCAGTTAAATGAAATCTGCTCACTTCAAATTTCGGACAGCAGAGACCCCCAATCCAACTACCCAAATTCCATATGCAAAGCCACAATATAGTGACGTTCATCTCACACAAACCCACCAGCTCTTGTCTTTTTGGTGGAGGGTCCCCCAAATCTTGTGGTATAGACTGCTGGTCTAGGAAGTGGGGGTTCCCTTACTTACAGTGAATCAGTTATGTTGGTTCCCTAACCCCTCACAGAAGGCACAGAAAAGAAAAAAAAAGATGCAGTTATTGGATTAAAATACAAGAGAAAAGTCTGTTTTTCTTTTGTAACTTTACTTTGGCCCTGGATGCCACTGGTTTATGCTTAAATCTAATACAAGATGACCTCTGATTTATACGCTTAATCATTTTAAGCTTCATTTAGCAATACTGAGGGGTTGTCAAGAAGCAGACCAACTTCTGGGTGTTGTGTGTAAGAACCAGCTTGTGAATCTGTACAGCAGCACTTAAGATACTTCTACTAAGGTCTGTTACATCCCTGTATTTTCCAAACTGTTTAATTTATGTTCAGTAACAGTGGACTATGTTAATAAGGAATTAAAATGCTCTCTCTTTTGCAAAAACAGTAGCTAATAGTGCCTGATTACTGTAAAACCTCTGTTCATATAAACCTTGTTTATATCTTTACTCTGCTACCCAAAATAAAATTTTATCGCTTTGTAGGCATCATTTATGTTAACACTCCAGCTTATTAGAATTAATTTACGGCCTCCATTCCATTTGAATAATTGGGGTTTCATTATGGTTTAATGAAAACACACCTACCTAAACCCAACACTCTCGGCCATAAAAATCAGATCTTGAAAAACACGATTGTAATGGGGAAAAACACTCTTCAGACTGTTAAACTGTCCTTTGCTGCAAGCAAAAATAAAAGGAAGAAGTCACATGTATGATTGAAACTGATCATTTTCATAGCTGAAGAAATGGAACTGTACGTACCATTTCTGGGACGCTTCTGATAGGGAGATCAGCGTGAGTAGTATGTGTAGCCAGTTTAAATATTTGTTTGAATCCCAACAAGATCATTGGCTTTAATATTTATAATATAATTACAATGCTTAGTGCATGTTGCTCATATACTCTCATTTTTTTCCGGTGACATATTATTACCAGGCTTTAATTTCAGCAATGGCAAGAATTCAAAAACCCATTTAGATTATCATTAGTAATGAGAAACAAACCCAGTGCGTGTTCACGCGCTTTGTATACATATCTCCTTTCAACTTCAAAACATTTTTAACCACCAAGACCCAAGCCACCGCCACATGATTTGTGCATTTTCACCGAATACTATCAACCCGAGGCCAGCTACTTTAAATTAACGCCACGCAAGGCAATGGAAGTGGAAATGCGCCACCCTCACGCGATCCTTGTAAATGGCCTTCAGGAAAATTTTAAGCCGGTCAAAGGCAATGAAAACCCAACCATAAAACTCTTCTAAAACGCCACCACCTTCCTTCTCAGCCACATATCACCACTTCGCAGTTGCCCGAATTGCAATTCGCTGTTTTTTCTAGATGTCAGAGCATGAGCGTGCTCTTATGACTAAAAGCATAAAGAACTCAAAGTGTCATGTTCCACTAATCATTAGCCAACAAACAAAATAACTACAAGTGGCTTGTTCTCAGCAGCACCCAGGTATTTCGGGGCTCATTTGCACTTTCCTGAGGACAGGCTCAAGAAATGCAGAAAAAAGAAAGGCTGAAAGCTTAAACAACTGACGGAATTCCACAAGACTATACAAACAAACGCCAGCAAAAGAAATATTCTGGACATCCGGGGGAAAATTCATCAGATTTCACATTATTTTATGTTAATGTGAGGATTGTCAGTGGATATGCCCCAAACAGCCCCCAGAGAAAGTCAAAAGAATACCTGAGACTATATTAGAAGCTTAACTGAGAAGTAACTGACATATTATTTCCCTTATTCTTTATTGCCACACATTAAAATGACGGCTAAGTGCAGTCAGAATGGGACTGTTGGCCTGGTGTTTATTTTCAACACGATTCAACATAAGAATGACATCAGAAAAAAAAAATAAGTAAGCTCATTACCAAAATACCACCCACCAAACTCAGGAAGAGAGTGGGCTTTCCCTGGAGTAATAAACCGGCCACAACTGCAGATCTTTCCTGGGGAATCTGAATTGCTGCTTGGTATTCACAGCACAGCCCTGCTTAATAGGATGCAGGGTGCTGCTTCCGATTTCCCAGACATCTAAGTCATTTTCATCTGCATGATTACGGTGGGGCCTGGGTCTCTTCTGACAATACAGAGGCGGTCTGCTCCTTCGCTGTTCTATCAAAGTTTGAAAGTCATTCCTCATCCTATTATTTCAAGATTAACTTCTACACCACAAACACGGGAGGACACACAACTCCCTCTTCCCCTGCAAATGAAAGGATCCTCAGGTCTTCACCAGCGGAAGTTCAAGGACAAAAAGACTCAGCGGGGATACACAGGCCAGGGCACACTACGGGTTTCACCCTGTCCCTGCTCACAGGGCTGCGATGTTGCTTTGGGATGTCATCCAAAAAATGAAGACATACAGTCATTTAAATATTTGGATCACGGTAAACAGATTTTTGGCAATATTAATCATGATCCTATAAGCAAAGATTTTCTTTACATAAAAAAAGCAACCAAATGTGCTTATCTCCTGGAACAGATGGCGACGATTTGCGCCTTCCCCCGTTCCTAGAGCTATTCATGGTCTCATTCTGCTCGCTCTTCTTTTTCCTGTTCTTGATATTCTCTGCCTTTCTAACAGTTTCCAGGCAATACCTCATGACACATTAATAGATTTGCAAGTGGCTTCTGAGCATCTCCAGGACGAAGGTACGTTCTAGTGCTAAGGGGAGATTCCACAAGTGCAATGCCCAGTTCAATACTTCTTCTTCTTCTTCTTCTTTTTTTTTTTTTTTATTAAATCATAGCTGTGTACACTAATGCAATCATGGGGTACAATGTACTGGTTTTATATACAATTTGAACTATTTTCATCGAACTGGTTAACATAGCCTTCATGGTATTTTCTTAGTTATTGTGTTCAGACATTTATATTCTACATTTAATACTTCTTAAAATGTCACTCTTCCCTCCTTCCCCCCCTCCCTTCCATTAAATAGTGGTAATCATTCTCAATGGCCAGTTATCTAGAACTTGCATTCTGTTAATCATATTTTACTTTACATATGGAAATAAAATATCACGAACACATAAAATAGACTGATCAATTACATATTGATTTCTTTCCCTGTTGTATCACTACATATTTATTTAAATGACAAGAAGAATTAAAATCAATTTATCTCATCAAAACTAAGGTGTAAGTCCTTTAAGGGAAGCTCAAGATTCTTTTATAAATAATCTTAAAAACCCTGAACAAAATACTAATAACGAATACACTGAAGAAAAGAACCAATTTAATGTGTCTTTATATTGCCAATTCCTATGGAAATAATGAACCACATCTTTATGATGTCTGTGGCAAATATTGCTCATATATATTAAAACATCTTCAAATATACTGTATAACTTCAGAGGAATGAGAATAATTTCTCTAAGTCATTTATGAACATAAGCCTCGTTATTTCTGGGTTATATCACTTATATGTGACTCATACATAATTTTTAGCATTTACATAGTGGGATAGGAAGTCTTCAAATCGGACACAAGGACAGATTGCTGCGTGTGTCAGCGATCAGGTATAGAATAGGCAAAGCCAGCTTGCTTACCTTGGTCGACTTCCAGCTAACTCTGCGGCAGTCTCTCTGTAGGGAAAAAGGAAGATAAGTATGATTAAGCTTATTTAGGTGAATTATAAAAATTTGTTTAATCACATAATAAGCATTAGTGTAGCACGTGTGAAAATGACATTGCCCATGCAGGCGTTTAGGAACTTCAAATTGACTAATCATCTTTCTGATTAATTCTCATTAAACCTTTCAATGGTTACTTTCAAAGAAAATTTTACACACGTAAAATATCTGGCTCTGCTTCCTCGTAGAACATAAACATAAATGAGTTCAAAACGTTAAAACTTAAAAGTCTGCAAGATCTAGGGAAAAAAATAGAAGAAGACATTATCAAACTATCACTGAATCATTTTCCCCAGTTAAAGCACCTATGGTCTCTTTCCAAGAACCATTTCGAAGCAAACTCTTTTGGGGGTGTTTCCTCATGTTCAACTCTGTCACCCGAGGTTTGTGAAGGATCATGGACACCAGACAACGCAACTCTTTTAATAGTAAGTTGCTGTTTTTCATGTTTTTTTCTTAGAATGCCCTACCATTTGGGACTATCATAGCATTTACAGGCAGATGCTATGATAATTCAAATGGCACAAAAGAAAAATCAGTGATGAATGGCTCTATAACATGTTAATAAAAATGACCAGACAAATTTCAAAGCTAACTTTGCCCATGTTGCCATATTTTGTCTTTCCATCGGAGATGTGCTGTCCGAAAGAAAAGAGAGTGTGTGTAGAAGATGGAAGCTTTATCCTGGTATTTTAAAAGCAGAGGAAGGCTCAACTTCAGACTGACGGATTAAAAGTGTAATTCTTACGAACAGTGGTACATGATCTTCTTAGGGTCATATAACTCCATTAAGAGTCTCATTAAAGATATCAACATTTTCCTTATGTAGAAAAATTAACAACGTACATGTGAGCACACAATGTGGTGTACGAATGTAGATGGTTCAGGGACTGCCTAAAGCTATTGTGTCAACCCTGGGCAAGAGTCTCAGCTCCAATGCTGCCTTCCTCCGTGAATGTTCCCTGACCCTCCTGAACTTCTAAAACTCCCGCCTCCTATTTATTGTGATTATTCTTGGGTACCTTAGGAAAGTGGAGGTCTGCGTGGAGCCCTATTTCCTTAAAAAATAGTGATTATAAGTTTAGCTCCAATAGAAATGCTCTTTTCTAAGGAATTATGTAATAGTAAACATTCAGTTTTTATTGTAATAGCAATCAACTTTGGGAAGAAAGTTTCGATTCCTTCGGCCAAACCACAGTTGAGAGTATCGTTCGCTACACCTCTGAATGCGTTACACATACCTCTTCCAAGAACTCAGTGGCTTCCTAAGAAATATCTCTTTCCAAACAAAATCTGGAATTGTGGGAAATCCAACTAAAAGGCACCCCTCTTTTTCGTTTCCCTTTACAATATTCATCACAACAGAAGTATCTTTAAATGTTTATTATCATTGTCACTCAAATCCAAGGTCAAATATCTGTTCAATGTTTAAGGAATGAATGAATGAACTTTTCTGGTCTTGTTGACCTCGATGATTACATCTATGTTAGAGCTTGATCATAGAAACAGTTATCCACCTGGGGATAAGATATAACTATCATTTGTTGTTTCTAATCCTATACCTCTTTCCAAATTACACAGATTTTCGTATGATGGGTCCCCTGGTTTCTTCTAAAACTATGTTGTTCATATGTTATAATAAATCTACTTAAATCACAGTTGAGTGTTACATCTCAACCTTGGCGTTTTACTGGCATTTTGGGACAGATAATCTTTTGTTGTCGGGGGGATATTCTGGAATGACAGCAAGTTTAGTAGTATCCCCATCCTTGACTCCACAGGCACCAGTAGGTACTCATGCCTTAACCCCACAAAAATGTCTCCAGATATTGTGAAATGTCCACTGGGAACAGAACTGCCTTCAGGTGAAAAGTACCACATTAGAATGACAGAAGTATCCATAATGACCTTGGTTTCAAAAGCTTATTGGATTAACTATTGTCCCTTCCCATGGAAAAGCAACGCGACCCCCAGGAACGCCTGTTTTCCTTTGGCTCCTGCCACTTAGGTTTCCAGGCTTACTAAGATGTGTTGGTACCCATAATAACTTCTAACGTCAATTAACCATGTTGTAAAGCTGATAAAATATGAGTGTGGAAAAGTTCTTGTTTCTATGAAAATCAAGTCGGATACTTTGGAAAGATTAAGAATGACAAGTTACTTAAAGACTGATGTAGAATTAGTTGTACAGGCAAGACAACTAGAAATAATGGGGGGGAAAGTTGTGACTTTCACAATTGTCCTTAAGCTTCTGTTCCTCCTGAAAACTAAATGGGAAATTCTAAATGGTGAATTATGGGTGGATTTATGCACTTTTGTGCAAGGCAGGACTCTATTCAGTGGACTCAACTCATTAAAGAAAAGGCATTGGCCCTATTCTTAGTACAAAGACAGACACTAGAGGAAAAAGTCACATTCATCATCACATGTTTTACACCAGCAGAGAATATTACTCTTTCTATCTTAGGATTATAGGCATTACATGATGTTTATAATTGCTAAAAACCTCATGATTACGTGGGAGCAGCGAGCTTCGGGAATTAAACAATGGAAACAAGACACCAACCACTGTATTTGGTAGCTGCAAATACTGGTTGATAGCTAGGACTCACCAACCAACTGCCATTTTTGAGAACAGCATATCAACAAACACTAGAGCTTTTAAAACGATGACTTGTTCACTTTTGCCCATTTTCTATGGCTAAAAAATATTGTCTGATTTATTCACACGTTTTCATGAATTCATACCTTTTATAAAGAAACCCTTTAGGAAGATAAAGTTAGTAGAATACGCTATGCTTCTTTTAGACACGTTCCTGTGTCACCCAATGAAAGGGATAAATGGAGGTGACATAAAGAGACTGCATTTTTCATTGAATTTTTATGTGTCGCAATGTCCATTATTAGCATTGCTTCCTGAATGTAAATCTTCATTCACTGACTAATATTTACTCATCCAGTGTATTCATTGAGCCCTTACTGCTCAACGCACAGGTGACGCTGGGTGCTTTGAGAGGCGCCAACATGAAGTTAGATTCCGCTCCTTGCCAAGTGTTTACACTCCAGTAAAGGATATTATAGGAAGTACAAAGTGATGGATACTTTATTTTTCCACTATTGAAAGCTCCTCTATGTCAAAGATCATGTCTTATTCAAAAGTTTGAATACTTGGTGCCTGGGACATCCCAGGCCCCATGTGTAAAAGAATCACGAAACATTTCTACTTAAAGATAATTTCACTCTCTTAAATAGATTTTTTTAAATGCCCAATGTAGCTATAGCAGTATGCTGAGTTTAACTGCACTAATTGCCTTTCCTTAGTTATCACTACCAAGATAATCTGATTTCACGAAGAGAGCAAGATGCTAAAAAAAAGAAAAATAATGAAAACAATGAACAGAAAACTGACAAAGGGAAGTTATACGTTCTGAGTAAAAGAACTGTCTCAGGCACTGAGAAACAGACGGAGACGAAGGAAGGTGGCTGGTTCTGGTGGGCTGAGTATTCCTGAGTAATTCCTTTGCCCTCTTGAGAGCCTGTATGTCCCAAATATGAGGGTAACAATGCTGCCATGTGACCTAAGGTTGCTGACGCGGTCATCAACACGGATGAGAAAAGCTCACCGCGAATTTGAACTTGTGCTATAAACTGAATTTTGTCAAAGGAAAAATCCCGGAAAAGATAGCCGACAAGGAGCCCCTGCATATTCCACAGATTTGGTGGGTTATTTAGCATTCCTTAAAAAATGCTTTAATTTTAAATGTGTAGAATATTCTCTGGTGTACAGAACGATGCCAGGTTTTGTCGGCTGTCTGAAATAACGCTCTCCCAGCCATCTCCTGTCCTGCGTTCCTCAACGATGCAAACTGTTCTTATTTTAGGAAGTGTTGAAGCCAGAGCATACCGTCCATTTCTGTGCAGCTTGCCAGTTTCCAAAATTAGCTGCCACCTATAAAACCGAGGACATGAGACCCCATGCTAATTGTGTGTCAGCATGACAAATATTTTTAAGACCTGGAATATTTTTCTCTCATGATACCTTTGATTCTTCTAAAAGTACAGAGACTTTTAAAAAAAATAGTAAAGTACTTTTTTTTTTTTATTGTCTTTCGGGCAAATGATTTCATGTTCTGGTTGTAAGAATGAGATTTTCTTTATTTTTATTAAAGGTGAAAGTATTACAATCAAGCAGATTCCCTTTCCCCCCTCTTGTTGTTTTTGTTTGTCTGATTATTTTTTTGATCTCCCAGCTTGAGGCAAAGTGTGGGTCTTTAAAGTTGAATCCATTTCCAAATAATACATACACAAGAAGTTAGCTGAAAGGCATCATTACAAATCCACATACTAATTCAGGGCAGTTAATTTTTTTCTTGGAGAGGGAACCTTAGGTCTGGAAAATCCCAAACACGTTCAAGTTTCTTCTCCATCAGAGAAAGCCAGAAGACAGTGATCTTTTCCTTTGCTCTGATTTTCAATCTGTTCATTTATCTCTGTGTTTTATTTGTCCACTATTTTTTCTCTCCTACTGTTATACTTCCTCAATTTTCACTCGCATGATTAAAACATCAATGTGTGTGTGCCTGTACATAAACACAATTATTTTCACATGGTGAAATCTACAATCATATACACGTACACACACATGTTATTTGCTTATGTTAATCGGGGTCCTATTTATTTTATTATTATCATTATTTTCTTTATTTGTACATAGAGTCCGACTCTGTGCCCTGGGGAAAGTGCCAGGGCATCATAGCTCACAGCAACCTCAAACTTTTGGGCTCAAGCAATCCTCTTGCCTCAGCCTCCAAAGTAACCAGGACTATTGGCACCTGCCACTAAGCCCAGCTAACTTTCCCACTTTTAGTAGAGACAGGGTCTCGCTCTTGCTCAGGCTGGTCTTGAACTGCTGAGCTCAAGTGATCCTCCCACCCCTGCCTCCCACAGTGCTAGAGTTACAAGCGTGAGCCACCACACTGGCTGCAGGGTGTTATTTAATACTAGCCACTTCTTCATGACTTTGACAAGGTAAGATAGGAATCAATATTCATCTGCTTATTTTTTTTTTTAATTTACCTCTTCATTCTAGAAAATAAAGTGCCTACTAGTAGGCCTTGTAGTTGTTGCTCACTGCGGTAGCAGAGAAGCCAGCACAAACCAGGGATGTCTGAGGGAGGTGACCGCAGCCTGTGCACGCTGACCATGAAGGGCGGGGGCCTCGTGTCCTGCCGCCCTCCGTCCCTAGCTCTGTGGCTTGGGGAAGTGGCTTAATGTTTTTCTGTCTCATTTTCCTTATCTCTATCGCAGTTTAATAATAATAACTACTTTTTGAGGCTTTTATCAGGATTGAGCGAGTGAATATTTTTAAATGGCCTAGAATAGTATTAAGTAAGACCCCTGAGCCAGCACGGTGGCTCACACCCATAACCCTAGCCCTCTGGGAGAGGCAGGTGGATTGCTTGAACTCAGGAGTTAGAGACCAGCCTGAGCCAGAGCAAGACCCAGAATGCACTGGGAAGTGTTAGGAACCAGCAACTGGCCTCTGGTCACAGACAGGTGCACAGTCTGATTTGTTAGAAGGTTAATTCAATCTGATCACTGACCCACAGGCCTCTTTCTAATAGTATTTTATTATTACTTGGGGTGTTCTGTTTAGCATCCTTGCTAATATTTTATTTGGCTCAAGATTTATTCATATTCTTTTAGTATTTAGAAAACAGGCCTGAGTGTGGGCCTTTGTGGATGCTCCTGTGCTGAGGTTCCTTGCAAATCAAATTGCCAGAGGTTGCTCTTAATCAGCTCTGCAAAGGAGCCCAGCTGCCCCTGACCGTCCTCCATAAGGGAGGGCAGTGTTTGAAATGGCACGAATGTGTCCCTTTACTTCAGACAGCGTGAAGTCCTTCTGTTTTCTTTTCTCCCAAAAATGTCCTACTGACATTCAGCTCAGAAATTCACCAAACAGAAGAAGTGCTGTCTTGGACGCTGCTAGTGGCAGTAGGAGAAGTGAGTCTCCGTGAACACTTGGACGGGTGTATTCACCATTGTAACGTGATGTGTTGTGATTTGAGCATAGTTAAATAGGTGCAGCCACTAAGTACCTGAATCAGCCATTAGCAACAATTCCTGCTCATTACCACTCACTCCCTGAGACCTCAGCGTGGCGAATGCCATCAGCCTGGGAAGACAGTCCTGGAACCTAGACATGACACGCTAAATTTCATTTATGAACTTCTGTTTGCCAAAGCAAAAAGCAAAAGTTAAAACAAAAAACAAACAGAAAACACCAGAAAATGCACATGTAAGGCTGTCTGTTTCTTTAAATGAACAAATTAAAAGGTATATTTTCTTTCTTTTTTTTAAAAGAGAGTGGCATTTTATTTATTTATTATTATTATTTTTTTAGACAGAGTCTCACTCTCTTGCCCTCGGTAGAGTGCTGTGGTGTCACAGCTCACAGCAACCTGAAACTCCTGGGCTCAAGCGATTCTCTTGCCTCCACCTCCCAAGTAGCTGGGACCACAAGTGCTCGCCACAACACCTGGATATTTTTTGTTGCAGTTGTCATTGCTGTTTAGCTGGCCTAGGCCGGGTTTGAACCTGCCACCCTCAGTGTATGTGGCTGGCTCCGTAACCACTGTGCTACGGGCAGTGAGCCTTAAAGGCATATTTTCTTAAAACATTATGCTTCTGCAGTGGGGAGGGGACAGGTGAAGGATCAGCTTATTAAAGGAACTCCGCACTGACTATTTGTGAACTGCTGTGCTCCAAAAGGAAAGTCATAAGTGGGCTTCTTTTTCTTTCTTTTTTTTTTTTTTGCAGTTTTTGGCCAGGGCTGGGTTTGAACCCACCACCTCCAGCATATGGGGCTGGTGCCCTACTCCTTTGAGCCACAGGCACCACCCATAAGTGAGCTTCTTAACAGAAAATATATCAAAACCACTTTTAAATAAAAAGTGCAATTTTTCTTTGATAAATCAGTTTAAAAGGATGCCCACTTTGCAATAATGCCTAATTTTTCTCTATTAGTTCCCAGGGACATACTACCTCCAATAAGGCCTCTTAATTAGGGAAAATATCATCCCTACTCCGGATCTTTTCTGGATCAAAGAGAGACTTGCAAATACCGGCCTGCACTGTAATGTCTGACTAGTGGCCTAATCCATCAACCAACAAGGACTGGTGCTGAATTTATTAACATTTCTTCATTCATTCAACACGCATTTCTCCAACTCCTACTGTGCGCCAGCCCGTGTGTGAACATCAGGCCGAGAACGAAATACACACAGACCTCCTCCTTCATGAAGTCCACCGTCTAGGGAGGGCGATATGGTCACACATTCTTACACTAATGAATTCACAGTGACAAGTGGCCGGGTGAGATTTGTGTCCCCCCCATCCAGTGGGTCCCCTTCTGGAAAGGGAGGGAAAGAAGTCTTTGGGGAAGCCAAACCCAGCAGACGTCACGAGCCCCGAGACTTCACTTCACCACCAAGGCCAATATTTGTGACTGACAGAGCAGGTAACATTAGCGAGAGGAAGGATGTGTTTTAGAGACACTCCCCTTGCCACGAACTGAAAATGCAAAAGCTACTGTCTTCAGAGAGGAACCTGGAGGGGACGAGGGAGCTGTCGGGACCTTGAGCTTTTCCGGGGAAGGAAGGGGAGGCCAGAAGAGGGGTTGTGAGGTCTAGAGAAACCAGGGGAAGAGGGAGGCGGCTTCTGACATCCGTAGTCAGACTCCATGTGGGGAAAGGAGTTGAGGACAGAAATGAAGAGATGGGCTACACTGACCCCTGCCTTATGGTGTATTTGAGATTGACTAAGTCATATTACCTTGTCGGTTGTGAATCATGAGGGCTTTCAGGAACACAAACTAGAACGGATGAGATTTGCCTCTCCTGGGCATCTAGGTAAGGAGCAGATACGCTTCTATCTGGGGAGTGCTGTAGCCGTGCTGCCCTCTGTCAAAAGGATGCCCGCTCAGGGCTCCCCTCCACCTGAGCCTGCCTCCAGCTGCAGTCAGGGAATCCAGCTCAGTGGAAGGGATATATATTTTGTTCTCTTCAAAAAATGCACCAGAAGTTATGTCAAAGCTGTTTCTGGAGATGGGGTTGAAAGTTCTTAGCAGCCATCCACGGAAATAGAGAAGAAACAAAGGTTGTTCTGATGTGATTTGGGGGGAATTGTGCAGGGAAAGGGGGTTATTTGTTTTCATTTTTAATTTTCAGAATAATGGCTATAGACACATAATAAACTTTTCCTTTCTCCTGAAGCTACAGAAGCCACTTCTTTTCTCCAATGGTACATCTATGAATGTATGTATTAATAATAGTTGTATCGCTCTGCTGCCCCAGTTAGAGTAAAGTGCAAGATCATAGCTCAGTGTAGTTTCAAACTCCCAGGTTCAAGTGACCTTCCAGATTCAGTCTCCCAAGTACTTGCCACCCCACTTGGCTAATTCTTTAAAAAACCTCTTTTTTTTTTTTTTTTATTAGAGATGGGTTCTTGCTATATTGCCCAGACAAAGCAATGCCCCCCACCTTGGTCTCTCAGAGTGCTAGGATTACAGGTGTGAGCCACCATGTTCGCCCTTTATTTTTAAATATCTACCCTCATAGAATACAGCCTCTTAGGAAAGAAGTATAGAGAATCCTCAAATAACTCAAATTAGACTTCCCATTGGATCCTGCAATCCAATGATGATGATTGGGTATGCATCTACCCAGAAGAAAATGAATCATTTTATCATAAGGACATTTACACTAGCTTGTTTACCGCAGTTCAGTTTACAACTGCTAAGATGTAAAATCAACCTAAATGCCCATCAACTCAGATCAACAAACTGTGGTTTATGTACACCATGGAATGCTATTAGGCATCTTCATAAAAAGATGAAGATTTTACACCTTTTGTGTTAACCCTGATGGAGTTGAAACACAGTCTTCTTAGTTAAGTGTCACAAGAATGGAAAAGCAACTCTCCAATGTACTCAATACTAATAGGAATCCAGTAGATGATCTGATACATAAGAGAAAAACTCAATTCAATCCAAGTTGGGGCAGGGGGAATGAGGGAGAGGGAGCAGAGAGGAGGGGAGGGGAATGGTGGGCTCCCAGTGAATGGGCACAGTGTAAGGGTATTGGCCCAACTACAAGAAGGACTCTACCTCACATATGCAAATATTATAACCTAGTTGTTTGCACCCTTGCATTAAACTGAAATAAAAGAAATAATTCTACCCTCATACAGTCTTTAAGGGGGAACAGGATGGTGCTGTGCACTCCCGTTTCACAGATAAGTAGAATAAGGCTCTAAGAATATGAATAGTCGGCTCGGGGACGAATCAGCCCACTGACTCTGCAGGCTGGGCAAAAACAGAACTGAATTTGAGCCCTGAGAATGAAGGAGAGATAGATGACATTTCCCCATTCATGGGACATTTTTACCCATTTGAAATAATACTGCTCTGAGAACTATCTGCAGACGGATAGCTAAGGCTATTTTAGAGCCTGCACATTTTCCAAGTTGCTTCTTGAACCCTGCTGGGTAAATTTCATGCGGTGTTCATCATTACCTCTGAACATTCAAATCCGCTTATTGAATGTATTCAACCACGATGGGTCATGTCCAAATCGCTCATTTAAACAATCTCCAATGCATCTTTTTTTTTTTTTGTGGCAATGGGAATTTTGAACTGACTCCAGATGAAATCTACAACCTTCAACACATTTACCGATGACAATTACATCTCTACAATCACTAAAAAAAATAAATAAATAAAACGAATGGAAACAGAATCAACAGTAAAAGAACTAAATTATAGATAGCAGAATATTCATAAAACTCTACCTCATCTCATGAATGTGGGCGCGCTGTCTGTATGCCAGAATTTCTTTAGCCATTGGTGAGAGAAGCATATTGGAATGGAGTGCAATTACAGTTAGCTATAATTAAGAACAATTACAGCTTTTATTTCTCTACTTGTTCTTTAAAAGCACATTTGTAATAAAACTTTTTTTTAAAAAGGTGAAGAATATAATTATACATCCTTATAACATCTCAAATAATTAGTTTGACTAAAGTTTCTTCTGGAACAATTTTCATTTTAACCGTCAGATCTGCCATTTATAGTCAATGGAACATACTTAAAAAAAAATTCCATCATTAACCTTTTTCACCCCATATAGCTGTATATGAATTATTGGTACAAATGAAAGGTTTCGGTATTTAAATTTCTAGGGCCTGCTGTAAGCTATAAGAATATTTTCTCTGTTAGTTGTAGGTGTGTGTGAGTGCATGTGTATGTTTGTATATTTGAGCAAAAAAGAAATGTTATATTTGTGGAGTATGTTATCTTGATTAAGATTTTCAGGAAAAAATAGTTTTGGAAAAAAACTGTTTATGTTAGGAAGCTGCGTTCTCTACTTTGCATGTTCCTGGGCTCTGTCCTCTTTGTTTATTTACTGGGTACTTATGCAGTGCCAAAATTAAGGAGTCTCTGGATTGTGACAAATTCCCCTCTCGGTTTAGTAACTCATGGGGCACATGGTTGATGTCAGCTGAATTAAGACCAGAATAATGCCACCTCCTAACCCTAGACTCCAACTCAGCTGTGCATCATTCCTGTTTGGACCCCGCCTTAGTCTGTGAATTCCTCAACTTGACGGCTCTGGAACATCTCCCCGGCACTCGAAACAGACAGGGGCTGGCCCAAAGTGCCTGATAGATTAAATAGGTGGCATCAGTGAAGAGGTCTTTTTTTAGGTCTCACGCATGTATTGTGGAGAATAATTGAAAATTAATCACCCAAATGACTTTGAAGCTAGAAGACAATTAGGTAACATGACTCTGGAAATTAAGGATATTTTCACCACTTATCTGGCTAAATTAGCAATCCTGGGAAATAAATGGTTAGACCAAGGCTCTGCACCTGGGGAGAGAGGCGTTGGAACAGATAATCTTCTTGGGTCCTTTGCACTTTGAGTTTACCAATAGCTTACGCACTTGGACCAAACCTGAATGACCATAACATAAAGCTACAAAGGACGTGTGTAGTTGTGTGCAGGTGGACAAACAGCAGTCCCATTCCCAGACAGACCACAAGAGACAAAGATTCTAATACACTCTACAATTGCTGTCACTAAAACTATCTTCAATATTCAAAATACTGACATAGTCTTATATGCAATTTATAATGTGAAGTTCATCATTTATTCCACGCCAGCCACCAATTACCACTTGCTTACTATATTTTAGTCACTTTGCTTAGCATTTTACCTCTTTTATTCTGCACAACACTACTGTTAGATGGTTATTGATAATCACACCCATTTTTCAGATAAGAAAACTGAGGGTCAGAGAAACCAAGGAAGTCTGGATCCAAATCTAAAATACTTGGTTATAAGAAAATGAAACAAGATTCAACTGGTCAAAAGATACTGGGAGGGTAATCTGGGTGGACCTCTAGCTATGGCCACCTCAAGGCCAAAATGATAAAAATGGGGACCTAAGAATAAGTTTCCCTCCTCAACTTGAACTACAGATCTCTATGTCTACAGGTGTAGATGCTCCCTATGAAGAAGTTCACTATGTATCAGTAGTTTTGAGAGCAGCTATGGGAGTAGAAACAGTATTTATCAGGAGTATGAGAGTAAAACATAGTAACTCCTTCTGGGCAACCACCCTCCCCAAGAGCCCAGGACGCAGAGACACGGACGTTCGTCACAGCACCATCTGCAGCAGAAATAACCTCAATGCCCACAAATAAGGTAATGGCTAAATAAACCATGCTGGGAGCTTTGTGGGCAATCTGTGATATGGTTGGAAAGAATGAGGTAGGCTCCTGTGTTCCAAAATGGATAGAATTATAAGGCGTGGTGAGCTGCAGAATAATACAGTCCAGTTTAAAGTTGTTTATGTTTTCAAAAAAAAACACACCACAGAGAACAAGCTATTCCTCCATACACCAGAGTCTGTATGTGGACAGCAGCAGTACTGGGAGGACAGGCAGCTGGCTGATCAGCGGTGGCCTCCACAGACAGGGGGACAGTGAGTGCCTGGCCCTCTGTGGCTGCCTCCCACCTCCCAACCGGGGCACCTGGCACCATGGACACTCCTGACTCGCCACACCCACAGCTCGGCCTGGTTCAGCTATACCACCAGGGGGTCACTCCTGATGGACGTGTGGGTGTGCATGGCCTGAGGAGGATGAGCCGACCCCAGCAAGGGGACAGTAAGCCAAGGGGCCTTCCAACAGCTGCAGGTGTGCCTTCTTCCTCTAGGGGAGCTGCAGGAGAGCCCAGGCCCTGTGCAGGTAGCTCTTCATCACCCTATGGCACTTGTCCTAGACGCCCTTCACTAATGGCCCTAGGAGGAGGCTGGGTGGGGAGGTTAAGTCTACCATCTTTTGGCTCTTCCAAAAACAAGGGCAGGTTGTGCAGAAGCTCTTTGCCCTTGGCCAGCTGGGCTCAATAGCAGGAAGTCGCATTCCTGAAATGTGTGCACCACTAATTTTGACACTGATCTTTTTATTTGTTTCTTGGACAGTCTCACTTTGTTGCCCTAGGCTAGAGTGCTGTCGTGTCATAGTTCACAGCAACCTCAGATTCTTGGGCTCAAGTGATCCTCTTGCCTCATACTCCCAAGCAGCTGGGACTACAGGCACTCACCACCACACCTGGCTACTTTTTCTATTTTTAGTAGAGATGGTGCGTCACTCTTACTCAGGCTGTTTTTGAACTCCTGACCTCAAGGATCTACCTACTGAGTCCTTCTAGAGTGCTAGGCTTACAGATGTGAGCCACTACACAGGCTCCTTGATTCCTATTTAGATTCCCTCAAGAAGCTTTCCTACTTAAAGTAGCCATTCAGGGGCTCTTTTTGTAAGGAATGATATCAAGGTCATCTTTATTTGCTTTATACATCTGTATTTTCATAAATCAGGTTTGCTTGTTGGGAAGTTCCATCCTCAACAGACTTCTCCATGGTAAAGGGTGACAAGGAAGCATTTCTGCAACGTAAAACTAAGTCCCCGATGGCAACTTTCTGTTTGTGGTTGTTTTCTTTTTCACCTCCCATCCTGGGCGTAGGAAGGTTAGGTCTTTCTAAGACAGGGGACTGGTAGAAACTTCATATCCCAGAGATAGCACAGAGAAGGTGTAAAAAATAAAGGCAAATGGAAGAATTGGAGCACATATTAGGGTGGAGAAGGTCACTTAGCTTGCACACATGGTGAGGGCCAGTCTTACGGAGTATAGGAAAAGATAGCTAGGTGCTCAAAGAAATTCTCTGTTTCCCTAATTCAGTCTCCTAGGTAACTTCTCTCATAGCCTTCCTCCCTCCTCCTTCCTTTCCACCTGCCCATCCATCCTTCTCCCTCCTCCCTCCTCCCTTCTTCTCTTTCTGTATCTGTCTGTTTCTCTCCTGGCTTTGCGGAGGTAAGGCTGACATACAACAGCCTGCATACACTTGCAATGTAGGACTTTATCAAGTTACACCTGTGAAACAATTGCCACAATCTAAATAGTCTAAACAGCAAATTTACTCACCACCCCCCCATAGTTCCTTTTTCTACCTCTTTGTAATCCCTTCTTCCCATCTTTCCCCTCTCCCCAAGTAACCGCTGATCTGCTTTCTGTCACTCTACACAAGCTTCTATTTCCTAGAATTTTAGAGAAATAGAATGATAGAGTATGTGCTTTAATTGGTCTGGCTTCTTTCACTGCGTGTAGTGATTAGAGGTCATCCCTGTGGCAGCCTGAGTCAGCAGCCCATCCCCGGTAGTTCTGGAGTGGCAGTCCACTGTGGTTCTCTTCTCGATGGGCACGTGTGGTATTTCCATTTTTCACTACTACAATTGCTTTGAACATAGGGACACATCTTTGTCCCAGAATTTTATGACTTTTATGCTCCTGGGTAAGCATCAAGGAGCGGAATAGCTGCATGAAATGGTAGCTGTATATTTAACAATGTAAGAAATGACACTGTTTTCCAAAGTGACAGAACCATTTTACATTCTGACCCGGCAACGTCCGAGAGCGCGTGTGAGTTCCAGGACTTCCCTTCTCACCATGACTTGGTGTGGTCGGTCTTTTCATTTTTTGCCATCCTGATAGATGACTAGTGGTAGTTTGTTGTATATTTAATTTGCATTTCCTAATTACTAATGATGTTGAGAATCTTTTCATGGGCTTATTTTGTATCTTCTTAGATTGCTATTTTTCACCTTTGACTTTTCAGGGTTCTTTATATATTCTAGATACAATTCCTTTATCAGGGAGGCACATATACTTTACAAATGTTTTATCCTGATCTGTGACTTCTCTTTTCATTCTCTTATTGATGTCCCTCAAAGAGAAGACTTTAAAAAAAAATTTTGATAAAGTTCAATTTACCAGCTTTGGATTACGCTTTTAGAGCTGGATCTAAGAAGCTATTGTCTACTGAAAGACACAAACATTTTCCCCCAATGTTTTCTTCTAGAAGTTTTATAATTTGAGGTTTTATAATTGGGTTTGTGATCATTTTGATTTACTCTTAATATGGTGCAAGGATAAAAGTTTATTTTTTTGCATAGAGATGTCCAGTTGACCCAGTACCACATATAGACAAACTTGTCATTTCCCCACTGACTTGCCTTTGTACATGTTGGCAATCGGTTGTCTATATACGTATATGTAAGTCTTTCTTCTTTGTATCTATAAGTTCCCTATTCTGTTGCCTTGATCAATCTGTCTTTGGGTCCAGACCATACTGTTTTGATTACTGCAGCTTGATAATGATTTGAAATCATACAGTGTTAGCCTTCCAGCTACATTCTTCTTTGCCCAAATTATTTGGTTATTTTAGCTACTTTGCATTTCCACACGAATTTCAGGGGATTTCCACCAAAAAGTCCTGCTGGGATGTTGATTGGTAGTGCATTCAACCTAAGATCCCTTTGGAAATAATTGACATGTTAACCGTATTGAGCCTTCTGAGGCACAAATCTGGTGTGCCCATTTATTTAGGTCTTTCATTTTCTCCACAATGTTTTCTGTTTTCAAGGGTATGGATTTTCACCTCTTTTGTCAGATTTATTGCCAAGTGTAGTACATAGAAATACAGTTTACTAATACATCTTGTATCTTCCCAACTTGTGAAACTTAGGTCTTACTGCTAGTAGCTTTTTATTAAGATTTCATACAATTTTCTACATAGTCAATCATGTTGTCTGTATAAAGTTTAACTTCTTCCTTTCCAATGTAAGTGCCTTTTATGTTGCAATTTTATATTGCTGTCTTCCTGACTACAAGTGCTAGGACCTCCAGGACAACGGTGAATAGAGGTGGAGAGGGAACACATCATTTTCCAGATCGTAGAAAAAAACATTTAGTCTTTCAGTACTAAAGGTGCTGTCAATAGTATATTTTTCTACTGTGAAGTTGAGGAAGTTTCAGATTGAAGAAATTTCCTTCTATTCCTAATTTGCTGAGACTTTTAATTCTTTTTTTATGAAATTTCATCAAATCCTTTACTCAATCTTTTGAGATGATCATATGGTTTTTCTCTTTTAGCTTGTTAACTCTGATGAATTATATAAATTGATTTTTGAAAGTTACACCAAGTTTGCTTTCCTGCTGTAAACCACATATGGTTACGATGAATGTTCCTTTTTATTAATTGTTAGATTAGTAACAAAATTTGCTGAACTTTTGTTTCGAATTTTTATATCTATGTTCATAAAGGATATTGACCTGCAGCTTCCCTCCCCAACCCCGTAGCATCTTTGCTTGTACTAACAAACAGAGTGACGCTGGTCTCATACAATGAGTTGGGAAGTATTCTCTCTTATTCAATTTTCTAGAAGAGTTTGTATAGAAGGGGTAATATTTCTTCAAATATTTGGTAGAATGTGCCAGTGAAATGCTTTTGTCTGGAGCTTACTTTGTGAGAAAATTTCAAACTCAATTTCTTATTAGTTATAGGGCCCTTCAGGTTATTTATTTCTTATTGAATGGACTTTGAACATTTAGTTCTTTCAAAGGATTTATCCGTTTCATTTAGGTCGGGAGTAGGCCCATAGTTTGCAAGCTAAGAATGTTTTTATATTTTTAACATTTGGAAAAAAAATGTGGCATATACCATATGTGGCCCACAAAGCCTAAAATATCTACAATATGACCCCGTATAGAAAAAGTTAATTGATCTTAATGTGTCAAGTTTATTGGCATAAATTTATTCAAAATATCCATGATTATCTTTACATATTTATACAATCTCTAATGATGTTATGTCTTTCATTTTTGGTATTCATAAGTTGTACTTTCTCCTCCCAACAGCCTAACCAGAGATTTAATACTTTTTTATATCTTTTCAGAGAGCCACTGTTTGGTTTCACCAATTTTCTCTGCTGTTTCTCTGTTTTTCTATTTTCTATTCCTCTATGACCCCTTTTTTTTCTTCCACATATATAGTGTTTAATGAGGTTTTTTTTTTTTTTGTAGTTTCTTAATGAGGAAGCTGAAGTCATAGATTTGGAACTTTTCTGTTTCTAAGATGGCGGTTAGGGAGGAAAGGTCTAGCTTTGGTGCTGTCCTACAAGTTTTGATGTGCTGTGTTTATATGTTTATTCAGACCAAAATATTTTCCAATTCCCATTTGGTTTATGTGGCCCACTGATTATTTAGAAGTATATTATCTTAGTTTCAAATATTTGGAGAGTTATAATTTATTTCTCATTTACCTACTTTCTATCACTTATATACTTATAAATCTACTGAGAGTTGTTGTATGGCCTAGAGTATGGTATATTTTATTGATTGGTCTACATGCACTTGAAAGAATGCCCATTCTGTTGTAAGGCATAATGTTCTACAAAAGCCAAATAAGTCCACTTCTTTCAAGCGTTGTTCAAATCTTTTATATTCTTCCTGATTTCCCATCTTTTTATCCTATCGATTATGGAGGGAAGAACATTGAAATCTCTGACTCTTGTGGGTTTGTCTGTTTCTCCTGTCAAGTTTTGCTTTATGTATTTTGAAACTGTTATTAGATGCATAAAAGTTTAGAATTGCTATATCCTCCTGATAAATTGATTCACTGACCACCTTATCATTAGCAAATGACTTTAGTTATCCCTAGTATTTGTCTTTGCCCTGAAGTTTACTCTGTTTACTATAAATACAGCCCCCCCAACATTCTTTTGATTAATATGCTAGTTCTTTGATGTAGGTTTCTTAGTTCTCCTGCAAGATAATAGGAAACACAGAAAATAGGTGGCTTAAAATAACAGATATTTATTCTCTCACAGTTCTGGAGACTAGAAGTTCAAAATCAAGGTTTTCGTGTGGTCATGCTCTCTCTGAAGAACATTAATTCAAAAAGTTCTAAGTATCACATATATCATCTAAAAATGAGGTATGGGAGAGATTCTGGCTATGAGCCAATCTGGGAAAACTTCTGTCCATCTGTAGACCTGTGATATTGGAAAATAAATTACCTTGCTTCCAAAGTACAATGGGGGTCAGGTGTTTGATAGGCCTTCTCATGCTAAAGGGAAGAAGATTAAAGAAATAAGGGCATTACTGCTCTTAAGTCTGCAACCCAGCAGGGAAAGTATAATTACTTTTCAGAGCCTGAGAATAATGCTTTGAGGTTTGATCCACCGTTTGAGCCCATGGAGATCACAGTAGTCCCTCCCCCAGCTCTGTCTTTCCAGCTTCTTTCTGCCTCTGCAGTTCTGCCTTCGAAGGCATTCTTCCTCCTTCTTGAAAGTGGAACATGTTTGTCATTGAGAAGTTCTATAAGCCTGTTTCCCATCTGCAGAATACTAGAAGTCCACAGCCTTCTTTCATTTCATCCTGTCTGTTTCCTTCAGTATAAGCTGTCAGTGTCTCTAATAATATAATGTTTTCAAAAACCTTGTTGATCTTCTGTTTATGTCAGGGGACCCATACCATGACTCAAGACGATTCCCTACAGATCCTTCCTGGGTGACACATCTCTGTGCCTTCTGCTGAGATGGCTGCACGTGTCTCATCTCCTCAGTGAAGATCTGTCCAGCCACGCCCTTGGTCTTGTCTCCACAGCACACTATCTGGATAGGCTGAGGATTTTCCAAGTCATCAAGTTCCTTTCTCAATTAATCTCTTTTCTCTTTCATTTTACTATAAACAACAAGGAAAAACCAGAACACATTTTCCATATTCTGTTTGGAAAACTCTTTAACTAGTATCCAAGTTCACTGCTCATGAGTTCTACTTTCCCCCAAACTTTAGCATGCAATTCAGTCAGATTTGCTGCCACTTTCTAACAAGGACTGACTTTCCTTCACATGTTTCTTCCAAGACCCCACCAGATACATCATATTTCCACCAACATTCTATTCATGACGATATATGCATCCCCTAAGATGATGGAAGCTTTCTCTACTGCGGTGTTCACGTCTTTCTGTACCTTCACCAGGAGCATCTTTAAAGCTCTTATTCCTCCTAATAATCTCCTCAAGGCAATCTAAGCTTTTTCTATCATGTGCCTCAGTATTCTTCCAGCCTCTATCCATTATCTAATTCCACAACCACTTCCACGTTATTAGGTATTTTTATAACAGTATGTCATTTCCAGTACCAGAATCTATCTTAGCTTCTTAGGGTTGCCATAACTAATTATAAATGATCTCTGACTTACAATGGTTTGACTTGTGATGGGGTTTATCAGAATGTAACGCCATCGTAAGTTGAGGAATATTTGTACCAGAAAATAAGTGACTCAAAACAACAGAAATTTATTTCCTCACAATTCTGGAAGCTAGAAATCTGAGATCAAGGTGTTGGCAGGGCCATGCTCCTGCAAGCTCTGGGGAAGAATGAATCACCACTTCCTAACTTCTGGTGTTTGCTGAAAATCCTTGGTATTTCTTGGCATCACTCTAGCCTTTGTCTCTGCTGTCATGTGCCCTTCTCTGTGTGTATCTGTGTCTCTGTGGTTCCTTTTCTCTTCTTATAGGGACTACCAGTCATAAAGGGTTTGGGGCCTACTTGAATCCAGTATGCCCTCATCTTAATTAATGACATCTCCAGAGACCCATTTCCAAATAAGGCCATATTCTGAGATTCTGAGTAGACATGAATTTTGGGTAGACACTGTTCAACTCAAAATATACATTCTGTATTTTCTCATCTTTTTACTTTTAACCTATTTATTATATTTTTATGTTGGCAATGCATTTCTTGTAAGTAGCATATAGTTGGGTTTGCTCAATTTATGGCATATTATTCCCCACTGTAAGGAGAGACCCTTCTATGTACTATATCCATTCTTCTGTAAATCTGGAGATGTTTCTGTCTGGATAATGGGCATGGGTGATATTTTCAGTCTGTGTGAGTGCCAGTCAGATCCTGTGTCCATTAATCCTTTCACATGGTTCTCTAGTAGTTTCTTTACATGCATATATTGGGCAGTACTATAATGGGTACTCAAGCGGGACTTTCTTCAGAAGTCTGGCTTTTTTACTCCACATAGCCCTCAGCTCTTTGGTACTGTCTTGTGACTCCAGCCCCTTCAGTCTTAGACTCTCAGCTTTGTCTCCTCAACTCAGCCTCGACCATCTCCCTCTCCCCACCCCCATGTCTTGAGCAGTGACCTAGAAGCTCTCTAGAGACAGTAACCTAACGACAGTAACCTGGAACATCTTAGCACTTGCCTCATTTGGTTTGGAAGGATCATTGCCCTTCATGCCTTGCTATTTTTCCAAAAAGAGAATTCATTTCATCTGTTCAAAAATATATTTAATATATTTTATAAGGTAACAGGTAAGTCCCTTCATCTTGATCGAAGTAGAAATCCCCCAGCTGAGTTTTCTTGAAGTGGAAAATACGTTTTCAATTTCAATTACAATTCACGGCAAGGTTAAAATTGTATAGTGTGGGTAACACAAGAAGGCTAAGTTACCTCAGTAGCATGCTACCACAACAGGAAGAATTCTTCCTTGGGAAAGTCTCCTTAGAGGGTAAGTCCATGGAGACCACGGCATAGAACTGTGGACTCAGGAATCTGAGCCCCTGGGTTTGAGTTCTTATTCTGTAACCTGTCAGCTGTGTGACTTCAGGCAGGTTATAGTACCTTTGTACTTGTACAGAGTCTCTTCTGTAAAATATAGCTAAATCAGAGGGCTTAATGCAATATCACAGCACTGTGCCAGGTGGGCAGTAACTTGCACGCTTGATTCTCCATCAATATTGACTCTTAGTATGACTTCGACTTAGAATAATGCCTGGAAAGTCTAGGTGGAGCAAAGTGGAAGAAATTGTTTAAAAATGCAGCTCTGGGTTTTTACATGGACACTTCCCAGTCTGTAAACAGAGTAAGAAATAATATTAGGTTTCCCGTGGACTCATCACCGGAGCGAACTTACCACAAAGTAAGAACTCATTACTGTGCAGAGTAAGTTTGCAAATTGGCTTAGTGCCATTTAAACACACTGTGTCTGACGAGTTGCCTCTGTGCAATATGAATCTTTTTTCAGGTGGTACATTTTATAGTTGATTGCAGTAGCTTCTTCTTTCTAATTAATTATACATTTCCTAAGTTCAGAAATGCTTTTGTTATCCACTGCCTACATGTCAGACCTGTTGGTATGATTGAAAGTGATGAAAACCAAGCAGCCATGAAGGCTCTATGCTAAAGGAATTGTCACATTTTCTCTTAAACTGCCCTGTGTATTTGTGGCTTTGATAAAGAGGATCCACTTCAGAACAATACCAGAAAAATCGAGTTACTCAGAATCTCACTATGTGGTCAGGCTACTTAACAATATCAAAGCTTAGCTATTTTAGACATTACATTAAAACCAACATATTGGTGCTCTTGAGCTGGTCAGATGATTCATCACAGGAAACTCAGTAGCATGCTACCAGCTCTCATACTCAAACCCCGGTTTCATTCTATTTGGCTCTTCATAATCCATTTTAAAGCTCATATTATTCTTCCTCTTTGTGCTTCGAGTGTTGGCCTCTGGCCCAAAGTGGTAAACTTCTGAGATTACTTCCAATTCTCTTTTGTCCCAAATGAAAAATCTATCTCTTGGACTTTCTTTGCCCTTTAAGAATTGGGTTAAGAATACTTTTCTGCTAAAAGTGTCTTTTAGGCTCTAACTCACACTCATTCCATAGTCATCTTGGTCCCAAACTCTCCCTGGTTCTAGAAGCCATGAAAAGTCCTTGCGTTCGCTTTCCTAGACGGGGCTTGAGCTGGGAAACCCGTGAGCAAGGCCGTGGTTAGGGGTCCTTCATCCCCGCACCAGAGCACAGTGGCAGCTCTGCACCCCTCTGAACCCTGCATTCTGCTCCTGCCTGACTCTAGGGTTTAAGCCCTTGCTGCTGCGCTCCTAAGAGCTGATATGGAAGCCAGTGTGAACTGCGGAGTAACTGTCGCATGCCTCCGAAGTCACCGACACTGCTGTAATCTCAGGGCTCAAGTAATTAAGACCTTTCTACATACGTAATTGCTTCTGTGCAGCTCAGCAACTTGCTGTGTGGCCTGGAGCGAGTAATTTACCCTCTCTTGCATCTCCGGGTGAAATGCCCTGCATCTGGGAAGTCCGAACCCTGCTGACCTCCCTCGTTGGGACTTGGGCTGGATTAATTTGTTGCTGTATTTAAAGGGCAGTTAATTCTAATTCTCGCTTCAAAGCAAAATGTTAGAATGTTCTGTTCTCATGCTAGCCAGGGTGTCCTAACAGAGCTGGTGTTAGGACACAGTGAAGAAGAAACGGTCACAAGGAAAAGAGGGAACAATAACAAAATAAACGACAGCAGCGCTCTCCTCTTCGGCCCTCTCTTGGTTCTGCTTCCAGCCCCGTTACCTCGGCATGAAAGTGAGGGGTAAGCAGGCCCTGCTCCACAGACACAGCGCGTTTCGGTGCTAGCCTCACCCAGTGACAGCCAAAGTCACCCTTACGTGCTTTTTATCTTCCTTATTGGAACCCAATAACTTCCTCTAGGACGGATCTACCAAACCCAGGAACGGGCGGTTTTCCAGGGAATCGAAGTGGCAGGTAGGGTCTGACAACACATCAGGGGAGCAACCAGCTGTCCAGGTTCACTGTGTGTCCCACAAGTCACAAATGGGGCCTTATTGTGACATTGCTATATAATGCAAATACCAATGGAAAAAAACCCGCGTTAATGAGAATGTTTAGGGGAATGGGACATTTTGATAAGTTGAAATTTCTATTCCTGGACTTTATGGTTTGAGACTATCTTAAAACTGAAGCAATTCCTTGTGAGTAGCCTGGTCGACAGGGAGAGAAAAGGGTGTCCTGTCCTGCGGATGGAGGGGACTGGAGGAAGCTCCTTCTGAACTTTACTCTGCGCTCAGCATGAATCCGGGAGAGGGGTCGGTGCAGACAGAAGTAGGGGGGTGAGGCAGAAACACCACAAGGGGGGGTCCTGGAGTCTAGGTAAGTGACCTTGAAGCAGTGACTGGACACCTGTGTCTCTAGGTAAACTTCCTGCTCAGACAGTCTCTGACCGTGACCCTGAAAACATTCTAGAAGCTGTTGGACCTTCAGCAAAGCCACATTATTGTCTTTTTTTCCCACTAATTGTGCCTTGCTCTCAAAAGCAAGTTCAAGAGAGCAAATAAAAACCAATGTAGATAATTAAGAATTTCTATTTCTTTGGGCTCTAATTAAATAAAAGTTTTACAGCCTATCATTGTTTGTGCTATGTGGTGAATGCCCACGTCTTAAAATAATACAAAACTTACAGACAAGCATGTTTTTGGGAATAAGCCTCGCAAACAGGACCAGCCAATGGTTGCTAACATACGTTCCAGTGCTCCCTGAACGTGTTGTCACTTGGTGCCCCCAACGATCCTGTGATTGACGGCTCAATATCACTAACACTTTACAGGTGAAACAACAGGCTTGGCGTGATTAACAGACTCTTCTAAGATCACAGAGGTAATAAGTGACAGAATTGAGAGTTGAAGCCAAAGGTGATTTGACCTCCAGGCCTGTTATTCTGTAAATCCATCCAGCCTGCCTGGGTTGCTAATAAACATTGAAGCAGCAGCTGGGAGTGGCGTGAACTGAGAGGCCTGCAGTCAGAAGCGGGTTGAAGTCCAGCTCTACCTTAAAAGCTGTCCAAGACATGTCAAGTGTCTGAGAGGCTGTGTGTTCATTTGAAAAATAGGAACTGTCACACATAACTTTTGGGTGGTTGTAAGGATGTAATTACATGAGCTAATATATGTAAGTAGCTAGTACTGCAGCTGGTACATATTATATTACACTGTTATTGATGATGAAAGAGAAATCCTTAGGATTTTGTCATGTCCAACACTAATAGCTATTCTCTTAAACCTAGAAGAATAGCAGTTTTCCACAGAGTTTGACTATCAGGGTTGGGTAGGTACTGTGAGCCCCCCAATCCTTCTCAGGCTAAGGATTTATTTCAGAGCGTGTTAATAGCACAGGCTATTCCCAGTTGCTCACACTAATGTATGGGAAAGCAGTGTGAATAATCCCAACCAGAGAGTACAAAAACTACTTACATTTCCTCTCAAAGTATGTATCTCTAATCTTCAGGAAATAACTTTAAACACATGGCAAAAAAAATAAAAAATAAAAAACAATGCCACCATGAATGTTAAGCCTCCCTGCTACACTCTTGTCTTTAATCACTTTCTTTCCCCTTCTCTGCTGTGGAGAGGGCAGGCACCACCTTGCACACGGATGGGGAAGGTGACCCAAATCAGAGTTCACCTCCCTCAGGAGACGTCCTCCCCACCGAGGCAGAGAGGTCCTTAGTGCTTCCGAAAGACTTTCCTTTCTACAAATGGACAAGTCATAAACACACGTGAACTCATACCGAATTGTCACCCACATTAACCAGACTAGGTGGAAAAATAAGTAGAATTATAAAGCAATAGTTACAAGAATAATTTCCATAATGACCAAGTGACTGAGTATCATATCAAGCTTTTTAGTCGACAACAGCTTTTCTTCCATGACAAGCCTAGGACCCTCAGCCAGTTTTGTATCTCAGCTGGCACAGATGACGGAGCTGGTGAGGAGCAGAAGAAACGCATATGCCCCTGTCCATGACTGAGTCTGTGGTCCGTCCTCCAGGCCTCACTGCCCCTGATGTGGACAATTCACCCCGAACAACCCACACCTAGAAGTGACACTACCTGCAAATACCACTGGTCCCCAGAAGTCCGGACTGTGGTTATTCTGATCTTCAAACATAGTACTCTCTTTCTCTTTGGTTACAATTTTTACTCTTATTTTTTTGAAAAAAGCCATGAGAACTCACCACATCAATGTGATGTTAAAATTCTATCAAGGTGAAGTTTGAGGGGAAAGAGCTTCCTCATCATGACTTTCACCTCATTGCTCGCATCTCAATAATCTGCATACTTTCGATTTTAGGTTGCAAGATTGAGTTGACAGGTGATCAGCGTTGGAGCGGAACTGTCCTCGAGTGACTCTGCCACCCTCATCACGCATGGGAAAGACCAGACTCTCTTCCTGGAAGACAGGTGGTCCTTGAAGATTTCAAAAGAGCAATTCACCTCTCTTAGAATAAGAACTAGAATTTAAAACGAGTTACCTTAGGGGACTCTCCTTTGTGACACTATTCTGCAGCAAACCCCTGGGAGGAAGGGAGATGCCCTGTGTTTTCTCTGCCAGCAGCTGCAGGGCTGGAGGTGGCAGAAGTGAGCTCTTAAGATCAGTTCCCAACCTCAGGCTACGTTTGCTCATGACTTTGCTTAGAAAGCAAAGGTGAGACGGACATGGGCCACAGATCACTGGAGTTCTTTTAAAACCCAAATCATCCGAATCTTGCATATTTCTGATGAGAAGAGACTCCTCAGTTCTGACCAAGTATGTGCAAAACTGCTGATTTTAATGAAGAAACCATCATAGTCATGCACACTCTTTAGGGACGGCCAAAAAGAAAAACAAAAACAACAGGTGTCACCTGCACTGATAAACATGGGCTTGTTTTGTATTATGCTGCCCAGTAAAGAAAAACCCCAGAGCCCGGTAAGTAGAGTACAGTATACGATTTCTGTGAAACTTCATTACGTGTAGATTAACCCCTGCGAAATGCCTTCATCACACGGCATTACGGGAAGAGGTGAAAACAACAAGAAAGCAAATCCATGGATTTCAGAGTGAAAATCCCTCAGGCTTAGCTCCTTCTCTGTTGGATCTACCCACATGAACATTTTATATTAGAGGATTTTAAGTTTCACAACCTTTTTCTGCTTTCTTCATCAGAGAAGATTTTACATGTAGAGTTTTACATTTTTGGACTAGATAAGAAATATAAAGGGGGGTGAGGGGCTGTCACTTTGGCTGGTATTCACATTCATTCAATTATTTAATAAGCATTTACTGAGGGGCTATGGTTTGCCTGGGGATGACGGGATACAAAGCTCAAAGGGACAAGGTGTCCACCCCAAGACGCCCATGGCCTACTGGGGGAGACAGACCGTGTTGTAGACAAACAATGAAATGCAGAGGGTGCCAAAAAATGTACACATATTTTAAGAAAGGAAAAAAAACTGTATTAAAATTTAACTGTATTAAAGAACTGATATACTTGCAATTACTTGCAAGTATCCATTGCTTGCACGTATATTGAAGTACTTGTTATTGTATCCGTATCTCTTGTAATTGCAGAAGTCAAAGGTGACTTGAGTATTATAGTTTGAATACAGTTTTTTCCTTTCTTAAAATGCGTATACATATTTTTGGCACAGCTGAGTCTATAATGAGGGTGTTTCAGAAAAGCATTACTCACTAATGTTGGTGAGAAATGGTAATGACTATTGTTCCGGGCCTTGCAGGATAAGAAGGAAGTTGCCAGAAAAATCGTGTTTCAGGCAGAGGCAACAACTCAGGCTAAGGCAGGAAGGCACCAAAATGTTCCTTATGGCTGGAGGAGGCAAACTTTCCAGGGCGCCTTCAGCCCTTGGTGCAAGAAAATGCACAGAAAAGTTTGATGATAGAGGCTGCAGGAGCTGGCCTTTGCTTTTCTCTTTATTCACAAAACAAAAGCAAAACCAAAAACAAACAAACAAAAAATCTTTCATGTTAAATAAATCTCCGCTTTCTCCTTGTTATACCCGCAAAGATCATTACTCACTGCTCTAACTGGTCCTTAAGCTGTGTGCTGCTCTATAAGCAAAGATAATTTTTAGATCTGCTGAAAGTTATGGCGAGAGATGAAATCGTTCCCTTAACTCTTCCCCCGAGAGAATTCCTTTCACAGGGACGTCTGCCTGATGCCCCTTAAGCCCCGTCTGCGCAATTAAATTTCCTTTGGAATGTTGCCAGTAAGCAAGTCGTGCCTGGAAGGAATGTCTGTGTTCCTTTTGCTCCCAACTAACCCAAGGTGATTGTTCACCATTGACATCTCTTGCCATTTAGAAACTTAGTAACGTAAATCATTTCCCATGTTCTCCATCAATCTCATGCACATACACAACTGGGCGGACTAAACCCTTCCCCACATGTGGCCGAGCACCCAAAGTTCACACTGCACAACTGCCCCCCACCACCGTTCCTCCAAGGAGTTTCCCAGACAATGTGTAATTTTGTTTTATCCTTCCACCAGGAGCTTCGATGTGTTAATTTCTAAGAAAAAACAATATAAGGACAACTAGAAAGATCTTCTCGAAGTGTGGAAAGTATTTAGTAAGTGGTTATAAAAGAAATAGCAGCAGCCAGATAACCACTACTGTGTGAACGTGGGTTTCTGTGCTATAGGTATTTGTTTCCATACTTTTTGTACGGAAGCAAAATCAATTGGACAAAAGGCCTAGTCGATTCTATCGAACTTTGCAAACTACCACCTTGTCATAATAATATGCGGCGGAACGCCTGCCCGAACGGCTCGCATAACACAGCTCTTATCACATGAGATTTATCAGCAGTCACATTTTTCTTACTAGACTGGAGCCCAGTGAAGTCAATGGTGAAAGAGTCCTATTAATCACAGTTGAACTTCGCCTGCTATCTGTGATACCTTGTAAAAAGAAGGGTGATAAAAAAGATGCATAGTGACACTGCCTGTCAGAAATGCTTACGGGATGATGTGCTCGTATCAGATGGCTCTGCGAGTTGGATCGGCATTAAACATTCCACAAGTGGAGTTGAGAAAAAAACAACAATGCTACAAATCTGGGAAGGAATAGCTCTAGGCTTCTGCCAGTCCCCGGTTATTTTAGACCTGGCGACAGGGAGTTGAATGCGTTAGAGAGGCTGCCAAGGCAGGCATTCGAAACTGCAAATTTAGGAAGCGATGATACCCGGACAAAAATCTGTCTCCCCCCTCCCTGAGTTCCACCCTGTCTCCAATTGCAATTCCTGTGACAGCCCCTCACTTGGTATACCACAGACTGTAAATAGTGTCAGCCTCTTACTCATTTGCTTTTTTAATGCACATCCATGTTCTGCGCTTGTTGGGTTGTCAGATTCTCCTTTGTAATCTCTTTGCAACCGTCTTATCTGTCAGGAAGTGTAAGTATCAAGAGGGCAGACTGGCTGTCGGCACTTTGCCTACGTTCTGGTTGCTAAAGTGTTCAGTAAGTGTTCCAAAATAACGATGCTCAAACTTGGTTATGGAAGACTACTATATGCATTAAATTATGAAACAATTTTGAGTGACAGTTTTATATCCCTATAGCTTTGTCTTGAAGCAACAGTTAAAGAGATGATGGATGGCCAAGCGACTTCTGTTGGTGTAAGTAACTTGGTCTAAAAAGAGTGCCCCCAAACTCTGCACAGACTCAATAAATACCTACAAAAATAAAGGAAGGAAACAAGAAAGGGACACAACCCTGAATAGATCATTAATTTAAAAATATAAAGGGCCATCTGTCCAGATCATTAGAATGCTCTGGGAAGGCTAAATTTTTTGTAGTATCATGACATTTGCTAGGCAGAATAATCCTAGTCCCCAGAACTTGTGAAGGTGTTAGTTTCCGTGGCAAAAGAGACTTTGCTCAAGGATCTTGAGGTGGGATGTTAGCCTGAATTAGCCAAGTGAGCCCAACGTAAGGGCAAAGGCTTTATAAGAGAAAGAGGAGGGCAGATCAGAGTCACAGGAGGAGACGTGATACAGGGAGCAGAGGTGTGTGTGGGGGAAAGGGAGGAGGGGAATTGGAGAAGGAGAGAGGGATGTGAGGAGAGAGAGAGACAGAGAAAGAGAGATATCTGAGGATACTGCTCTGCTGGCTTTGGAGCATAAAGGGGCCAGAAACCCAGAACACAGGTTCTTAAGAGGCTGGAGAAAGCAAGACAATGGATTCCCCTCTACAAACTCTGGAAGGAATTCTGATCTCCAGGACTGTAAGATCATTTAGGTTGTTTCAAATCACTAAGTCTCTGACAATTTGTTACAGTAGCAACAGGAAAGTAATACATAAAATTTCCATTTTTGTTACCAAGAAATCATGAAAACACTTTTGCGATTAAAGAAAAATGTCCTTTCACTGAGTTTGCTTCTTCTATATGATTAGTTTTGTAAATTTCAGGAAGTCAGATGCTGTTCAAAATATAGCTCATCATCCTAAAGTTCTTGTTTTCTTCTTGTTTCCTGCTGATCCCATACCTAAATCCTAGAATTGCATTAGAATTGCACTTATGATATTTCTCATATTTTTAAGACTAATACACACCTGAATACATTTTCTGTTTTATTTTTTAGTACACCTAGAAAACATTCTTCCTTCAGCATATACTTTAGCATGAAGCAGACACCTACTTATCATCTGCAGGCCTGTCATTTAATGTTAAAAATCACTTACTTAGCACTTACCATGTACTAGATATGCCCCATGGGCAGAGAATGCAATGACAAATGAGCCAGACATACCTGAATAAACACAGACAGCTGCTTGTCACAAAAGACCAAGGCGGCCAAAGTCAGACACGGTAGTCCTGTCCATGAGTGCAAAGGCTTGGCGAGCTGATTTTTATTAGGAAGGATTTCATAAAGGGACAGAATTTCATCTGGGTCTTTGTGCATACTTCCTCAAGTTCAGGAAAACACTATGAGTAAGGGGTTGTGCTCATATACAGGCAGACATGGTCCAGAAATGTCAAGAAGTCAAGGATAGTTCGAGCACAGTGTGTGAGTGTGTGTATGTCTTTAAAGTATGAGCAAGTAAAAGAGTAATAACATACAAAGCATATAAAAGGTAGAAGGAAGAGGAGGAAGAAAGGGTAGAGAAGGAGGAGGAAGAGGACAGGGGGAGGAAAACCTTAGGTGAGAGTGTCTAGCCTGCAACATCTCTTTAATACTTGTAGCAGGAAGGGAGTGGATTAGGCTAAACTCTATGCAATGGCCATAATTGTAGGAAAGAACAGTTCAGCTATCAGCATGTGGATGAGCTCAAGCCTCTCGTCCTCCTGCGATTTCACCCGTGAGACAAGTTCCTCCTCAACACCTTGGGCCTCTGGGTCATCTCAGCACAGAAGATGTATCCAGGGACAGGACTGACCCCAGAAGCTGGGCCTTTCAGTGTTACACTGGCCTACCAGGGACTTCATGAAGGACACAGCACAAGGGGCACACAGCTACTCTCCACAGAGTCTAAAAACCCTATTCTTGGTGGTGGCCTCACAGATGATGGCTGGGAACACAGGGAGGACAAAGAAGACTCGTATATGTATAGCAAAGGCATTTGAATGAGGAATCTGTCAGAGAGGCTAGGAAACCACAACATGACTGCTTGAATAAAACATTTTCCCCCTTATATTGTAGGATGTGAAATTTTGAAACATGAAAAACGCTGTGTTTCTCAAATTTGATTTCTTAAGTGCTCAATTTTTGCTAGGAATTTTAAAGCCAGAAATAAATGCAATGAAGCCCAGTTAACACTGAGACTCGTTATTGTTCTGTAGACTTTTAAATATGCCTATATTGGCTCCTGGAGCCAGCATTTTAATTTGCCAAGCTTTATGGAGATATTTTTCTTGAAAAGTGAAATACCTATGCATGCTGTCTGTGAAAGAGCCTGTTACTAGGTTAGCAAAATGACAAAGTATTGCTGACCTGTTAAAATACTTGCACAATAAAAAATGAAAGTAAACTATTATTTTTACTCCTAGTGCTATCTTATCTTAATTAAAACGCATGGAACTAACATTTCAAGACACAGAAAGAATGACAATAAGCACTTTTGCCATCTTCTAATTCCCAAAGCTTATAAACTAGAAGAACAAAATGATAAACTTTATTACTTAGTTGTGATAAGAACACACACATGTAACAGATGATATTCAGCCCGAGGTCGCTTTATAGAGGCAGCCATGAGAGCCAAAGCTAGTGTTGTGCCCAGAACATGGTTTTTATTAGATGTTTTAAAATTGGGTATAACAGAACAATAAAATGCACTTTATTTATCAAAGGGTCAAACCACAAGAGAATCTTCAGGTAGAAAATGAACACGGGGCAGCCTTGGAATGACATATGATAGTTTTCATTTCTTAATATACTATAGAGTTCCCCTCAACAATGAAGGAATTGCTTTTTAGAGCAATAAAACCCAAAGGAATAATTCAATTTGTTTACATTAGCAGTGGGATTTTCCAATAATGAATTGAGTTTCATAAGGAAGAGAGGGTGCATTTTCATAGCCACAAATGAGGATTAAACCAATATAAACGTCCGTCCCTGATCAGGCAAGTAATTTAGTGACAACAGAACACTTTCCCTTTGTGGTCAAGTAATGACAGAGTGGAGATGAATTTAAGAAAACAAACTACGAGGGAAACCACATTTCGGTTCTGCTGTTCAATGGCAAATTTAAGCCAGACCAGAAGGTCACTCCAGGGATTCCACACTGGCTTTCTTCGTCTCCCCTCACCTCCCTTCTCACTGAGGCTTCGCAATGTCATTTTTCCTTGCTAATTGCTTCATTTTGTAAGACACGTCTAAAACTTTGAGTAATAAGATACAAGCCAACAGCGGGAGATGGGGAAACCAGCCGCATACACAGAGGTGGCTAACAATCACATTCTTTGGAATTTTGATGGACAACTGCTAACTGTACCAGATTCACTTTCTGCCTAATCCTCCTGCAATGTCCTCAGAAAACACACTAAAAGATTCAAAGTGCAGTGAGAAAGCTATTAATTGAAAACATCACTCATCTTTGGGAGAAATAGCCCCCACACGCGTGAGAGGTAGATCACATTGAAGAAGAAATATCCAGCCATGCTCAGACTTCTGAAACGCAATAGAGGAGAATCATACTGGATAAATGATTTCTAGGCAGCAGAAATTTTATCTGGTGTATGCAGAACAACCTGCTCTCAAGCTCAGGAGCTGAGCAAGGGATTCTGATAGGACCAGGGGGACTCAGAGGAGAGGAATCTGTCAGTAGACAAACACTTGGTAGAAAAGTCCTTGTTCGAGAACTAGTCTACAAAATGAAACAAAAGAGACCTGTGTAAAGAGGCACTAGCTCCTTATATATCTGGAATCAGACACCATCTGTCCTTGTGTGACTGACCTATTTTATTTAACATAAAGTCCTTCGGGCTCATCCATGTTGTTGCAAGTGGCAGGATTTCCTTCTAAATCAATAGTTATAGAGTTTGAGTTTTGCAAGATGAGTAAGTTCTAGCGAGTGGCTGTATGATATTGCGACTATCGGTAGTAACATTGCCTGGTACAGTTAAAAATCCATTTAGAGGACAGCTCGCACGCTAAGTGTTCTTACAACAAAATTTAGTAGGAGAAAATCACTAACATGAAAGGAAGGATCTACTGTCCCCAAGATGAAAGAGAAGTTCAGTAGTCTCTTGGTTTCTGCCCAGGATTGATTTCCGGACCCCTGTGGGAAACAAAATCACGAATGCCCAAGTCCCTTCTATAACACAGTGCAGTATTTGCATACAATCAGTACACACCCTCTGTATACTTTAAATCACCTCAAGATCAATGGTAACACCCAACACAATGTAGTGCTGAGATGACAGTGTTATATACAATGTTGTTTTTATTTGTATTTTTTAAATTGTCTTTATTATTAAATCATAGCTGTGTACAATAGTGCAATCAAGGGGTACAATGTGCTGGTTTCATACACAATCTTAACTATTTTCATCAAACTGATTAACATAGCCTTCCTGGCATTTTGTGTTACTACATGAAGACATTTGTATTCTGTATTTAGTAAGGTTCGCCTGTACCCTTCTAAGATGCACCATAGGTGTGGCCCCACCAATTACCCTCCCTCCGCCCCAACCTTCCCTCTCCCCTCCCTACCCTTGCCCCTTTCCCCATATTCTTGTGTTATAGCTGGGTTATACCCTTCATACGACAGCTATAAATTAGCTTCATAGTAGGGCTGAGTACATTGGATACTTTTTCTTACATTCCTGAGACACTCTGATGAGAAGAATATGTTCCA
>CAUYRH010125835.1:0-17500 GCA_963574655.1 Perodicticus potto | reverse complement strand
TTGTATTAGTTTGCTTGGTCTACTGTAACATAATGTCATTAAAAAAGGAAAAAAGGCTCGGCACCTGTGGCTCAAGTGGCTAAGGCGCCAGCCACATACACCTGAGCTGGTGGGTTCAAATCCAGCCCGAGCCCACCAAACAACAATGATGGCTGCAACCAAAAAATAGCCGGGTGTTGTGGCAGGTGCCTGTAGTCCCAGTTACTTGGGAGCTAGAAACAGGAGAATCACTTGAGCCCAGGAGTTGGAGGTTACTGTGACCTGTGATGCCATGGCACTCTACCCAGGGCAATAGCTTGAGGCTCTGTCTCAAAAAAAAAAAAAAATGGGGGGGAAAACATAAGACCATAGACTAGACAGCTTAAACAATAGAAATTCATTTTCCCATGGGTGTGGAGGCCAGAATATCCAGAGGACTGGCCAGTATGGTTTCTAGTGAGGACTCCTATCCTAGCTTATAGAAGGCTACCTTCTTGTGCTTCTGCATGTGGGAAGAGAAAGCATGCTTATGTCTCTTCATTCTCTTCATATATGGATACTAATTCTGTTGGATCAAGGCCTACCCTTATGATTTTTTTTTTGAGACAAGAGTCTCGCTTTGTAACCTTCTGTACAGAGCTCTGGCATCACATCTCACAGCAACCTCAAACTCTTGGACTTAAGTGATTCTCTTGCCTCAGCCTCCCAAGTAGCTGGGATACAGGTGCCCGCCACAATTCCTGGCTATTTTTAGAGATAAGGTCTCGCTCTGGCTCAGGCTGGTCTCAAACCTGTGAGCTTAGGCAGCCCACCCACCTCGGCCTCCCAAGTGCTGGAATTACTGGTGTGAGCCACAGCGCCCAGCCCCCTAATGACCTTTTTAACCTTAATTATTGGCTCGGCGCCCATAACTCAGTGAATAGGGCGCAGGCCACATAAACCAAAGCTGGCGGGTTCGAGCCCAGCCTGGGCCTGCTAAACAACAATGACAACTGCAACCAAAAAGTAGTCAGGTGTTGTGGCAGGTGCTTGTAGTCCCAGCTACTTGGGAGGCTGAGGCAAGAGACTTGCTCAAGTCCAAGGGTTTGAGGTTGCTGTGAGCTGTGATGCCACAGCACTCTACCGAGGGTGATATAGTAAGACTCCGTCTCAAAAAAAGAAGAAAAAAAAAAACCTTACTTATCTTTTTAAGGGGCATGTCTCTAACTACATTCACGTTGGGGGTTATGCCTTCAACATAAGAATTTTAAGGGGGCTTGATGCCTGTAGCTCAGTGATTAGGAAACCATATGCACTGGGGCTGGTGAGTTTAAACCTGGCCCGGGCCTGCTAAACAACAGGAACAAAAATAGAAATACAGTTGGCGGGTGTTGCGGCAGGCACCTATGTTGTAGTCCTAGCTACTTGGGAGTCTGAGGCAAGAGAGTCGCTTAAGCCCAAGAGTTGGAGGTTGCTGTGAGGTGTCGTGCCACAGCACTCTACCAAGGATTACATAGTGAGACTGTCTCAAAAAAAAACAAAAAATTTTAAGGGGACAAAAACATTCAGTTCATAATAATGCCACTTTAAATTTTCCCTGTGTTAGACCCAGAACAGTGGTAGAGTAGAAACTATTAATTTAAAAAATGTATGGGCTCGGTGCCTGTGGCTCAATGGGCTAAGGCGCCAGCCATGTACACCTGAGCTGGCGGGTTCGAATCCAGCCCGGGCCCGCCAAACAACAGTGATGGCTACAACCAAAAAATGGCCGGACGTTGTGGCGGGCGCCTGTAATCCCAGCTACTTGGGAGGCAGAGGCAGAAGACTCTCTTGAGCCCAGGATTTGGAGGTTGCTGTGAGCTGTAATGCCACGGCACTCTCTCCAGGGTGACAGCTTGAGGCTCTATCTCAAAAAAAAAAAAAATATATATATATATGAAGAGGGCAGTTCCTGTGGCTCAGTGGGTAGGGCGCTGGCCCTATATACCAAGGGTGGCAGGTTCGAACCCGGCCCTGGCCAAACTGCAACAAAAAAAAATGTATGAAGAAAAGAAAAGTTGCAGAGAAGATTAGCAATGGAAATGAAAATCAGAAAACTATCAACTTTCTCACAGAACTTTGGAGGTAAGTTTATTTGCTATCCTGCTCTGCTCTGTGGTTCCCGGCTTCTCATTGAGCTTTCTCCACCTGCTTCCTCCTATATGATTACCAGACATAGCAGCAGCTGGATGTGAGTGAATTCAGGATCCTAACAAGTATCCACCCTCTCCCACCATTCTCTTTGCCTACCCTTCATATCTTATTCGCATGAGTCTGTTTCTGTGCCTTTGTATGGGATGAGTGACACCTATACTTCTGAGATGGGAACTCCAGTCTCTGTAGTCCTCTTGTAGTTAATCTCCAGTATTCACTATTGGATATGTCTCTCTTCTAGAAAGTGTGACTCAGTTAATCAGAAAGCTGTGAGAGAAATGGAAATTGGTCAACCTTTTTAAAAAAGCAATAGATAGTACCGTAAAGCAATTTTACTCCTTCTAACCCAGTAACTTACTTATGGAACCTTTATCCTAGGAATATATTTCAATAGAAAGAAAACTGTATGTATGAAGACACTGTGATAGCATTATTATTATTATTTTTTTTTTTGAGACAGAGCCTGAGTAGAGTGCTGTGGCATCACAGCTCACAGCAGCCTCCAACTCCTGGGCTCAAGCGAGTCTCCTGCCTCCGCCTCCCAAGTAGCTGGGACTGCAGGTGCCCGCCACAACACCCGGCTATTTTTTGGTTGCAGCCGTCATTGTTGTTTGGTGGGCTCGGGCTGGATTTTAACCGGCAGCTCACGTGTATGTGGCTGGCACCTTAGCCACTTGAGCCACAGGCGCTGAGCCTGTGATAGCATCATTGATAGCAGTTGAATCTTAGAGAACAACAGAAATATCTAACACTAGCAAAATGGTAGGAATACTATAAGGAATTCAGTTACTGGTATAGTATGTACCCATAAAATGATCAAATGAAGATTAAATAACAATGTAGAAATATACTTATAGAAAATTAAGTGTGGAGGATTAGGGAGATGTTAATCAAAGAATATAAAATTTCTTTTTTTTTGAGACAGAGTCTCACTTTGTCACCCTCAATAGAGTGCTGTAGCGTCACAGCTCATAGCAACCTCCAACTCTTGGGCTTAAGCGAGTCTCTTGCCTCAGCCTCCCAAGTAGTGGGGACTACAGGCGCCTGCCACAATGCCCGGCTATTTTTTTGTTGTAGTTGTCCTTGTTTGGCAGGCCCTGGGCCGGGTTTGAACAGCTGTGATGTATGTGGCTGGCGCCCTAGCTGCTGAGCTACAGGTGTCGAGCCAAGGATATAAAATTTCTATTGGACAGGAGGAATAAGTTTAGGAAATCTATTGTACAACCCGGTGATTATATTAACTTGAAAATTGCTAAGAACAAATTTTTTTTTTTTTGAGACAGAGCCTCAAGCTGTCACCCTGGATAGAGTGCCGTAGCATCACAGCTCACAGCAACCTCTAATTCCTGGGCTCAAATGAGTCTCTTGCCTCCGCCTCCCAAGTAGCTGGTACTACAGGCGCCCGCCACAACGCCCGGCCATTTTTTGGTTGCAGCCGTCATTGTTGTTTGGCTGGCCCGGGCTGGATTCGAACCCGCCAGCTCAGGTGTACGTGGCTGGCGCCTTAGCACGTTGAGCCACAGGCACCGAGCCAAGAACAAATTTTAAATGTTCTCACCACACCAAAAAAAAAAAGCATGTGAGGTAATGGATATATTTATTGCTTGATTTAGCCATTCCACAATTTTAACATATATAAAAACATCATGTTTTACATCATACATTTATACAGTTTTTCTTTCTAATTTAAAAAACAAATTAGTGGCTCCACTTAGCTCAAATGGGTAAAGGTGCCAGCCACATACAGCAGAGCTGGTGGGTTTGAATCCAGCCCAGGCCTGCCAAACAACAATAGCTACAACCAAAAAAAAAAAAAAAAAAAAAGGCCAGGTATTGTGACAGGCACCTGTAGTCCCAGCTACTTGGGAGGCTGAGGCAAGAGAATTGCTTGAACCCAGGAGTTGGAGGTTGCTGTGAGCTGTGATGCCATAGCACTCTAGCCAGGGTGACAGCTTGAATCTCTGTCTCAAAAAAAAAAAAAAATTAGTAAAAGTAAGTGGGAGAAGTAGGTTGTAAAATTATATCTGTCATATTTTTAATTATCTAGTAATATGCATATGGACAAGTCTGGAAAGTAACATAGTAAAAAGAAAATTAGTCATGTGTTAGTATCATGGTTTTATTTTTTGGTTTTCTTTTACAGCCCAACCCCTTTTAGATCTAAAGTCTGCAAACATTACTTGTATCTCCAGAGATTCATGTCAAACCAGTTGGGAAATTCTTGCTCATTCCTGACATTTGGTTTCATGTACCAGCCCCTCTTCATTGTGCTATCCCCTACTCTCACCCTTTTGCCATCCTTAGATACTTCACTATTAATTCCATGCAAGGTCCTATGTCCTATCAGAGTTTCTCCTGCCATGCTTTAACTAACCTTCTTTCCCAATATAGCCTCTCAAATTCATCTGGAGACACAGTCTATCTGAGTCATAGTATGGTGAAAAGCAGACAGATGAAACTAGCACATAAAGCTAGATCCAGCTACACACCAGCTCCTATAAAGTAGGCTGTAATGTTACTAAGCTCTAATTTTGGAAGAGCTGTGTCACCACTTATCAAGTCAGGGCTTACATACTGGTATGTAATCTAGTCTTAGACCTAGAGCAAAAGATGAAGTCTTAGTCACACCCTCAGGTGGAGTCATGTGTTACTATGCTGTAAAATAATTTTTGAGCACCTCTTATGTCAGATTTTATATCACTAGTACTAGGGGAATAAACGAGCAAGAACTAAAAGCCAGACTTATCTGAAGATTAATCATTCGAGCTACTGAACTAATCATCTTTCAGTTTAATTTTTCTAGGAACAGATTATAGTTGAGCCTGCCATTAGGATTTTGATGGCTCCAATTCTGAATGTAGAGGATGAGGCAGGAAGAAACTAGGGTGGGCTTTATGTTATTCATTGCACATTCTGATCCTGGGCCTTTGGGGCTTCTCTCAGCCCCTGGTTTCCATAAACCTTTACCTTGGCCTGTATGCTAACTGCAGTTTTCTCATCTTTTTGATCACTTCCCCTACCTTTGAACATTTATCCTTCCACATGAGCCCCTTTGGTCTACTGCATCTCTTTCCTCAATTCTCTTACCAATTCTCCTTCCTCTAGTACAGTGAACAGGTGACATGTGCAATTTCCGTTTCTCCTGTCAGATGGTGAAACTGGGATTGAGGAGACGTTGATTCCAAACCATCATTCCTTTTCTTTTTTTTTGAGACAGAGCCTCAAGCTGTCACCCTGGATAGAGTGCCATGGCATCACAGCTCACAGCAACCTCCAATTCCTGGGCTCAAGCAAGTCTCCTGCCTCTGCCTCCCAAGTAGCTGGGACTACAGGCACCTGCCACAACGCCCGGCCATTTTTTTTGGTTGCAGCCACCATTGTTGTTTGGCAGGCCCCGGCTGGATTCCAACCCGCCAGCTCAGGTGTACGTGGCTGGCGCCTTAGCCCATTGAGCCACAGGTGCCGAGCCATTCCTTTTCTTTTTTTTCTGGAGACAGAGCCTCAAACTGTTCCCCTGGGCAGAGTGCAGTGGCATGACAGCTCACAGCAACCTCCAACTCCTGGGATCAAGCAATTCTCCTGCATCCGCCTCCCAAGTAGCTGGGACTACAGGTGCCTGCCACTACGCCTGGCTATTTTTTGGTTGCAGCTGTCATTGTTTTTTGGTGGGCCTGGGCTGGATTCGAACCCACCGGCTCAGGTGTATGTGGCTGGCACCTTAGCCACTTGAGCCACAGGCGCCAAGCCCAAAGCATCATTCCCAAAAAGTCAGAATTGCATTATATTTTCAGAATTCCACAGAAGACTTTGCCAAGGAAGTCAAAATTTAGAAAGCTCCTCTAAATGGAAAGAGAAGACTAAAGAGACATTGGATTTTTGTTTTGTATTGTATTGTTTTGTTAGAGAGGCATTGGAATGCTCCAAGTAGGAGAAAATGAGGAGAAAGACGGGAAGGTTCAAACATAAGACTGGTAAAGACAGTAAAGCACTTATGAAAGTGAGTGACCAAGAATCTGGAAAAGACAGTCAGTGCCATGATCCTGCAACAAATACGAGAGTTCAAGCTGAAAAGAGACAATATATATGTGCGGAGTGTGGGAAAGCCTTCAGTCAGAGTGCAAACCTCACAGTACACGGGCGAATCCACACAGGAGAGAAACCCTACAAGTGTAAGGAGTGTGGAAAAGCCTTCAGTCATAGCTCCAACCTTGTTGTTCATCGGAGAATCCATACTGGCCTAAAGCCCTACACGTGCAGTAAATGTGGGAAGTCTTTCAGTGGTAAGTCACATCTCATTCGACACGAGGGAATCCACAGTGGGGAGAAAACCTATGAATGTAAAGAATGTGGGAAAGCCTTTAGTCGGAGTTCAGGCCTTATTTCACATCACAGAGTTCACACTGGGGAGAAGCCCTACACTTGTATTGAATGCGGGAAAGCCTTTAGCCGTAGTTCAAACCTCACTCAACATCAGAGAATGCACAAAGGAAAAAAAGTGTACAAATGTAAAGAGTGTGGGAAAACATGTGGTTCTAATACGAAGATTATGGACCATCAGAGAATTCACACTGGGGAGAAGCCTTATGAATGTGATGAGTGTGGAAAAGCTTTCATCTTAAGGAAGACACTTAATGAACACCAGAGACTTCATCGTAGAGAAAAACCTTACAAATGTAATGAATGTGGGAAAGCTTTCACTTCTAATCGAAACCTCATTGATCATCAGAGAGTTCACACTGGAGAGAAACCCTATAAATGTAATGAGTGTGGGAAAACCTTCAGGCAGACTTCACAAGTTATTCTACATTTGAGAACCCACACTAAAGAGAAACCCTATAAATGTAGTGAATGTGGGAAAGCCTATCGATATAGCTCACAGCTTATTAATCATCAGAGAAAACATAATGAGGAGAAAGAAACCTTGTAAGTAAGATGTTGGATATAGGGCTGAGTAGCTAACTGCTACTCTTCTGAAAAGCAGTTTTAAAGTATCATCAACCTTAATTCTACTTTTGTGAATCCATACAGGGAAAATAATCAGAAGTAGACAAAGATTAACAAAAGGAATATTCATGCCAGCATCATATATAACTAAAAAAAGAAAACTAGATTTTTAACAGTATGGAGTTTATCTATATGATAGTTTTGCAGCCATAATAAACATTTTAAAAGAATATTTAATGACACTGGGGAATGATATGAATAAAATGTAAAAGAAAGAAAAAATGAAATATATTCCAAATTTTAAAAAAAAAATTTATGCTTAGAAAAAAATGGTAATGAAGTAAACAATACCAAAATGTTAAGGCTGGGCACAGTGGCTTATGCTGATAATCCCAGCACTCTAGGAGGCTGAGGAGGGTGGATTGCTTGAGCTGAGGAGTTCAAGACCATCCTGAGCAAGAGTGAGACCCGTCTCTAAAAAATAGCCAGGTGTTGTGGTGGGAACCTGTATTCCCAGCTACTTGGGAGGCTGAGGCAAGATGAGGTTGCCATGAGCTTTGACACCACGGCACTCTACCAAGGGTTGAAGAAAAAAGGTTAACAGCGATTATCTCTGGGTTATAGGATTATAGGTGATTTCTATTTTCTTCTGTATACTTTTCTGTGCTTTCTAGATTTTCTACAATGAGAATGTATTACTTTTATATTCAGGAAAATAGTACAGTGTTTTTCAAATGTAGTGAGTACATACATGCTCATTTTCAGTCAGTAGTGTTATGCAAGGTACATAGAATGTACAGTCCTGAGATCACACCCTAACAGTGGCACTTAGTAGCAATGGAACGATTTACAAGTCACTTCCACCAGAGCATATTTCCTGTTTAATAATATAAACACCAATCCTTCGTCTTTTGCAGTTTTAAGATAAACTGACTTTAGAGTTGTCAGAAAAGTATATAATATCACTGTTAAGTTAAAGGAACACAGCAGAAATTTACTGAGGCTCTGCAGATGATGGAATACTACCAAGGCTCTATCTTTTCAATATATGCCCAACAGCCAGAAAAAAAAAAAGAAAGAATTGTAAGCTCAAAAACGTTAAAAGAGATGTAGTTACCATTAACATGAAACTGGCAGAAGACTCTTGTCTTCATGTATTATGTAGAGCTTAGTAGCCAAAAATGTAGACGTTGGGGTCAGAGAGAGGTGTGTTCTAATCCCAGGTCTGCCATTTACTACCTTGTCAATTTTGGACAAATCACTTGGCTGCCCTGAGCCTCAGATTTACCTACAAAAAAGGAATAATCGCCTACCTCACAGGGTTGTGAGGATTAAATGAGATAATGCATGTAACATATGACACGCCTGGCACATGATAAATGATAATAGCTTAAGTATAGCACATTAGAAAGTGTTTTTCTTGACGGTTTATAGAGAGTTATTCAAATGAAGTTTTTTGGTTTTTTTTTTTTTTTTTGAGACAGAGCCTCAAGCTGTTGCCTTTGGTAGAGTGCTGTGACATCATAGCTCACAGCAACCTCCAACTCCTGGGCTCAGGCGATTCTCCTACCTCTGCCTCCCAAGTAGCTGCGACTACAGGTGCCCGCCACAACACCCGGCTAATTTTTGGTTGAAGTCCTCATGGTTGTTTGGCGGGCCGGGCTGGATTAAAACCTGCCAGCTCAGCTCTATGTGGCTGGCACCTTAGCTGCTTGAGCCACAGGCGCCGAGCCTCAAATGAAGTTTTGCTTAAGGTAGCACTTAGGATATTTTCAGGTATAATGAGCAGAATACCAAGTAAGTAGCCAAGACTAAGAAAATTGATTGTTTGCTAAAGAGGAAGTCTAGAGACAAACAGTTCCATGTTTGGTTTCCCCACTCAGCAGTTCATCAGACTTCCATCTCAACTAATTTACAGCACACTGTCTTTCACTTTTTTGTAGTTACATGGCTTCAAGACAATAGTTACAGCTGTAAGCTTCTTTTCTTCGCACAATTCTTTCAAAGTCAGGAAGTAAGGAAAGGAACTGAGGTTTTCTTCACCTAATTTCTTCTATCATTGAGAAAAATCTTTCCTAGAGGAAGGAGTGTTGAACAGTCAATACTAGAGATGTTCCTCTGCCTTTATGACCAGCCCCCTGAGAATGCCTTAGCACATCTTTAGTTTTTAAATTGAAGCTCACAATCCATCTAAGAATACTCAGAATATCCTCATTCTCAACTCAGCCATTCTTCTTCTTCATATACAGCGAATCCCTATGTCTAAGGTTATTTGTTTTAAGCAGATAGTGATTTATTATTTCAGGAATTATTGAGGATATGTTATTTCATTTAATCCTCCAAACATGAATATAAGAAAATTGAGTCTCAGTGAGGTTAAGTAACTGGCTAGTAAGTGGTTGGAGCCAGAATCTGAGCTCAGATCTCACTTTGACATTTATGCTTTCTTCATTATACCAAAGTGCCTCTGCCCTCCATGGTGGTTATATATGTGAGTGGGAGTCCAGTTGGGTTCTCCTGGGTGATCATCTCTGTCAAAGGTTGATTGTATCTGGTTTTTTGTTTTGTTTTTTTTCAGTTTTTGGCCAGGGCCAAGTTTGAACCTGCCTCCTCTGGTATATGGGGCTGGCGCCCTACTCCTTAAGCCACAGGCACTGCCCAGGTTAATTGTATCTGGACAATTATTTGACCATGGTTTTATTTTTATTTTATTTTGTTTTGTTTTGTTTTGGGGTCAGAGAGATCCCAAAACAGAATAAAAGAAAGAATTTTTTTTTGAGACAGAGTCACTATGTTGCCCTCGGTAGAGTGCTGGGGTGTCATAGCTCATAGCAACCTCAAACTCTTGAGCTTAAACAATTGTCTTGCCTTAGTCTCCGGAGTAACTTGGACTACAGGCACAAGCTACAATGCCTGGCTGTTTTTTTTTGCGGTTGTCATTGTTAAGCAGGCCTGGGCTGGGCTTGAACCCGCCAGCCTCAGTATATGTGACCAGTGCCCTACTCACTGAGTTATGGGCACTGGTCTTGAGCATGGTTTTATAAGGAAGATGCTATTAATCTTCTCTGAGTGAGATTTATGGCCTATCTTTGCACCTAATCATTTCGGTTTTTTTTTCTTTTGTTTAGCGGGTCCAGGCTACGTTTGAACCCACCAGCTCCGGTGCATGTGGCTGGTGCCCTAACAACTGAGCACAGGCACCCAGCCCTCATAATTTGTTTTAAGGGTTATACAAAGAAAGAAGTGAAGTTGTATAATTACATGAAAAATGATTATTTGGTTTGTCCAATTTTGATAGGATAGTGGTTTGCATAATTTGTGATACAATAGCCCTTTTTTTTTTTGAGACAGAGCCTCAAGCTGTCACCCTGGATAGAGTGCAGTGGCTTCACAGCTCACAGCAACCTCCAATTCCTGGGCTCAAGCGAGTCTCCTGCCTCCGCCTCCCAAGTAGCTGGGACTGCAGGTGCCCACCACAACGCCCGGCCACTTTTTGGTTGCAGCCGTCATTGTTGTTTGGCGGGCCCGGGCTGGATTCAAACCCACCAGCTCAGGTGTATGTGGCTGGCACCTTAGCCCGTTGAACCACAGGCGCCGAGCCAGATTAGGCCTTTTTTGTATGGTTATCCAAAGTAAGGTTTGGAGGGCCTGGAACAGACTTAAAGCATTCAGGGAATGGGGCTGTTGTATCATCCTCAGGAGAGCAGTTGATGCTCCCCATTGTTGAGCAGATATTCTTCAACAAAAACATTTATTTATTTTTTATTTTTTTCTGTAGAGTCAGAGTCTCACTTTGTTGCCCTCAGTAGAATTCTGTGGCGTCACAGCTCACAGCAACCTCCAGTTCCAGCTCTTGGGCTTAGGTGATTCTCTTGCCTCAGCCTCCTGAGTAGCTGGGCTACAGGTGCTTGCCACAACGCCGGGCTGTTTATTTTTTTTTTTTTATTTTTTTATTTTGTGGAGACAGAGTCTCACTTTATCGCCCTCGGTAGAGTGCCGTGGCGTCACACAGCTCACGGCAACCTCCAAGTCCTGAGCTTAGGCGATTCTCTTGCCTCAGCCTCTTGAGTAGCTGGGACTACAGGTGCCTGCCACAAGGCCCGGCATTTTTTTGTTTTGCAGTTTGGCCGAGGCCGGGTTTGAACCCACTACCTTTGGTATATGGGGCCCTACTGACTGAGCCACAGGCGCTGCCCAAAGGGAATTTTTTTTTCTTTTTTTTGTAGTTTTTTTTGGTCCGGGCTGGGTTTGAACCCACCACCCCTGGTATATGGGGGCTGGCACCTTACTCCTTGAGCCAAGGGCGCCGCCCTCGGGCTATTTTTTTTTTTCAAAAACTTTTTTTAATCGCTATGTCATAGTTTCTAAAATACTTTTTTCTCAGATAGACTTACTTTTTCATCTTAGAAGGCTTTGTGATCCTCAAGAGTAAATATCTTCTAGGAAGGTCGTGTCATCTCATACTCAGTGATCTGAATACGGAGATCTTCACATTTCTTGTGTCGGGCAAGCTAGGATTATGGTCCCTTGAGGAGGCTCATCCTTCTCCTCGGGTGATACTTGCCTTAAGCTGCATCAGTAAAGGTCCCTGGATCCTTCAGATAAATATTTTGCAATATAATTTGAACTGATAACCCACCTTCCTGTAGAAGTCTGCCAGGACCACCAGCTGTTACCTCAGTCCATTTTTTTATTTTTATTTTTATTTTTTGAGACAGTCTCATTATGTCACCCTCGAGACCTCAAACTCTTGGGCTTAAGAGATTCTCTTGCCTCAGCCTCCCAAGCAGTGGGACTACAGGCGCCCGCCACAATGCGCGGCTGTTTTATTTTATTTTTGTTGTTGTTGCAGCTGTCATTGTTTAGCTGGCCTGGGCTGGGTTTGAAGTCGCCAGCCTCGGTGTATGTGGCTGGTGCTGTAACCACTGTGCTACAAGCACCAAGCCTGTCACAGTCCATGTTAAGCATTCAGCACTCGCCATCCCTTCAAATCCTTTCACAGTACCCTTTGGAATTCAGGGATTTCCCTTTGAGTGTATTTTCTTTACTTTCTTGCCCTAAAGGAAACCTAGCTGTTTCCTAAGGGCAGTGCTCATTCTGCAGTTTCTCAGTTGCTAATTTTTGCCTCCCTCAACTCCTATAGCCAGTCCATTTCTTCTCTTCTCCTTCAGAAACCCAGCTCATTTGAAGTGTACATCACTAGACTACTGTGTACTACCTTCCCCGTTTTTGTCATCTGCCAGCCTCTTGTGCATTCACATTTTTTCATTATGTTTTTGGTACCTTGACTGTTCCAAAGGAATATGAAGAGGCAATAATTTTAGCCACAGACATCCTGGTTGTATAGACTTGCTCCTCTGTGTAATAAAAATGTATATGCTTTCTTTTTAGTTCAGAGGAAAATGTGAAAATTTCATTTGATATAGCCTTGATTAAAGGTCTTTATGTAAGGCAAAGAATTCTGCTGAGAGAGGAAAGTATCTTCCTGGATTTAGAGATTTTCTTTTTTAATATCCTGTATTCTTGAAAATCGAAATCAAAAAGAGCTTTAAGTAGATGAATAATTCTGTTGAATCTAAGTCCCTAAGACTAAATTTCATTGCAGCTTTGTATCCTCAGTGACAGTTTTTTTTTTTTTTTGAGACAGAGCCTCAAGCTATCGCCCTGGGTGGAGTGCTGTGGCGTAACAGCTCACAGCAACCTCCAACTCCTGGGCGTAAGCGATTCTCTTGCCTCAGCTTCCTGAGTAGCTGGATTATAGGCACCCGCCACAACGCCTGGCTGTTTTTTGATTGTAGTTGTCATTGTTTGGCAGGCCCGGGCTGGATTCAAACCCTCCAGCTCTGGTGTATGTGGCTGGTGCCTTAGCCACTTGAGCTACAGGTGCCAACCGATAGACTTCTATTTATGGTTTTTTCCCATCCAATATAAATAAAAAGTATGCTCATTTTGTTAGATTGTCTGTAATACCTTTGATGTTATAAAACTGGAGTTATAAAATTGTTGTTGAAGGAAATAGTGATCATTTGTCCAATAAACATCTGCTGTTCTTATAATTCACTCATGTTTTTTCTTTTTCCTTCCTTTGTTCAGAGTGGGAAGAACATAGTTTAATCTGCTTTTCTTATAGCAGCTGTTTGTAGAATGAAGTGATTCTGGCTTGCTTCTGATTCAAACATTACACGAAGTTTGTTATTTTTACATTTATAATACATAAATGAGAGCTCTCTAGCAATTAGAAATTTTCTTTCTTGGCTTGGTGCCCATAGCACAGTGGTTATGGCACCAGCCACATACACCAAGGGTGGTGGGTTCAAACCCGGCCCGGGCCAGCTAAACAACAATAATAACTAAAACAAAAAATAGCTGGGTATTGTGGTGGACTCCTATAGTCCCAGCTACTTGGGAGGCTGAGACAAGAGAATCGCTTAAGCCCAAGAGTTTGAGGTTTCTGTGAGCTGTGACCTCACGGCACTCTCCCGAGGGCAACATAGTGAAACTCTGTCTCAAAAAAAAAAAAGCAATTTTCTTTCTGTTGTTTCCTGAGAGGGCTCATACAGCTAGTTTTTTGTCTCATCCCCTCTCTCTGGCCATATCTGTGTTTCAAACCCCAGCTATTGTATAGACGCCAGTTGGCTGTGTAAAACGAACCATGTTCTCTCTAGGCCATCTCTACTCAAGAGAGGTTTGTCAGGGTGAAAAGGAGCTGACAGACTCTTTTCTGGGCATCACAGAAATAGGACCTGACTAGTTCCCACTCCTACTGATTATTTCAAATCCAGATGGCACAATATGACTATATGGATTATAGACATGAAAAGCCTTGAACTAGTCTTTGAAATGTAAGGACTTCCAATCTGAGAATCACAAGGGATAATTTCATACCTACAGATAAATTTATCAGGTCTATGAAATCAATATATCTGGAGTGGAGCCTTGATATTGATATAAAACAAAACTTTTGCAATGGGTATATGAGGAAAATTTTCTGTTAAAGTCCTTGACTCTTTCCATGACTATTTTTATAATGATTATCCATTTTCCCTCAGAATATAAATCACTAAATAATATAAGTCTTATATCTAAGCTTGTATAATCATATGACATATTAGTTTACTGAGTTGAAAGAAAATGCTATCACATTTGCATAGTTTATCCACAGAATTTAGCAGGAGTGCACGTTTTTCAAAGGTAGAGCAGAACAGTATGGCAGGCTATGTAGTCATGAAGCCCGTCAGCAACAAAATACCCAGAAATGCAGGATAAAATGGAAACTTTTTTTTTTTTTTTGGAGACAGAGTCTCACTGTGTTGCTCTGAGTAGAGTGGCATGTCGTCACAGCTCACAGCAACCTCAAACTCTTGGGCTTAAGTGATTCTCTTGCCTCAGCCTCCAAGTAGCTGGGACTACAGGCGCCCGCCACAATGCCTGGCTATTTTTTTTGTTGTTGCAGTTGTTGTTTAGCTGGCCCTGCCTGGGTTCAACCTGCCAGCCTGGGCGCCCTATCTACTGAGCTATGGGTGCTGCCCAAATTTAAACATCTATTTAAATAGCTTTCAAGAAAATGAAATAAATATCCAGAGCTGAAAATGAAGAGTAAACCGGAAGATAGTGGGTGATGCAACTTTGGTTGCCATGAGGCAGTTCAGTGGGGTTTTTTTTTTCTTTTTTTTGAGACAGAACCTTGAGCTTTTGCCCTGGGTAGAGTGCTATGGCATCACAGCTCACAGCAACCCTCAACTCCTGGGCTCAAACGATTCTCTTGCCTCAGCCTCCCAAGAAGCTGGGACTACAGGCGCCCGCCACAACGCCTGGCTATTTTTTGGTTGTAGTTATCATTGTCATTTGGCAGGCCTGGGCTGGATTCGAACCTGCCAGCTCTGGTGAATGTGGCTGGCACCTTAGTCGCTTGAGCTAAAGGCGCCGAGCCAGTTCAGTGGTCTTGGTAGCCAAGGGACTTGTATTGTATCAGCCATGCAAGGGCAATATTTGAGCTCTTGTGCTTGCAAGAAGTGGAAGATTGGAACCACAAGAAGCCCAGATGCTTACAGAGATATACTCTCAGTGAAAGCATGCATTAGGAAAAAGCCAGCAGTAAAGGAAGACAGCAACGAAGATTGTGGAACTTGTCCCTGGCTTTAAGTGGAAAACAAGTCTCTCTAATAATTGGAATAATGAGCCAATCCTTATAGTTGTTTGGGGCTCGAATTTGGGCAACACCAAACCAAGAAAGTAGTATAAAATCACAGTATACATATTTCTGAACGTTACTTTAAAATTAATGAAATTTGTTGGATGTGCAGGCTAATTCCTATAATCCCAGCTATTCTGGAGTCTGAGACAGAAGGATCACTTAAGTCTGGATTTTGAGAACAGCCTGGGTAACATATCCCACCTCTCAAGTTTTTTTTTTTTTGTAGAGACAGAGTTTCACTTTATCGCCCTCGGTAGAGTGCCGTGGCATCACACAGCTCACAGCAACCTTCAACTCCTGGGCTTAGGCGATTCTCTTGCCTCAGCCTCCCAAGTAGCTAGGACTACAGGCGCCTGCCACAACGCCCGGCTATTTTTCTGTTTTTGCAGTTCGGCCAAGGCCAGGTTTGAACCCGCTACCTTCGGTATATGGGGCTGGCGCCCTACTCGATGAGCCACAGGTGCCACCCACCTCTCAAGTTTTTTAAAAAATGAGCTGGAGCCAGGCATGGTGGCTCATGCCTATAATCCTAGCACTTTGGGAGGCAGAGGCTGGCTGATTGCCTGAGCTCATGGGTTCAAGACTAGTCTGAGCAAGAGCAGGACCCTATCTCTAAAAATAGCAGTATGTTGTGGTGAATACCTGTAGTCCCAGCTACTTGGGAGGCTGAGGCAAGAGAATCTCTTGAGTCCAAGAGTTTGAGGTTGCTGTGAGGTATGACGCCTATGTATTCTACCAAGTATGACTAAGTGAGACTCTGTCTAAAAAAAAAAAAATTAACTGTGTAGTGGCATGTGCCTGTAGTCCCATCTACTTGGGAGATAAAGGTCAGGGGATTGAGGAGTTCAAGTCTGTAATGAGTTGTGATTGTGCTACTCTACTCAAGCCTTAAGACCCTACCTCTAAAAAAAATTTTTTTTAAAATAAAAATCAACAAAAATTTTAAAACTATGTTATCTAGTTGTTAAGTTGAGCTTTTCAACAAGTAAATTCTGAGATAGGATGTAATGCAGAAAATTTATTAACTGGGATTAACACCTACAGAAAAAGAGAAAAAAGCAGGAATCACCAGTGAGAAAAGTTAGCTGTGTTGTGTTACACAAAGGCTTTAGATGCAGTTAGACTGGGATGGCCTTTCAAAACCTTCCAGACCCTTGGAAGGAAGTATGGAGAAACCTCAAAGAACTTAAACTAGACCTCTCATTAGATCCTGCAATCCCATTACTGGGTATCTACCCCAAAAGAAAAAAAATCATTTTATCATAAGGACATTTGTAGTAGACTGTTTATTGCAGCTCAATTTACAATCATCGAATTGTGGAAACAACCTAAGTGCCTACCAGTCCGGGAATAGTTTAACAATCCATGGCACATGTATAGCATGGAATACTATTCAGCCACTAAAAAAGATGATGACTTTACATCTTTTGTATTAACCTGGATGGAGTTGAAACATATTCTTCTTAGTAAAGCATCACAAGAATGGAGAAACAAGAATCCAATGTACTCAATTCTGATAGGACAATTGATGCTAGTATATGGTGGGCGGTGATGGAATGGGGGAGTGGAAAGAGGAAAAGAGGGAAGGGGTGGGGGTCATGGTGTATGACGCAGCTTTTGGGGGTGAGAAACAGTTATAAGAGGGACTTTACCTAACAAATGCAAGCAGTGTAACCCGGTTTTTGTATCTTCAGTGATTCCCCAATAAAAAACAACAACAACAACAACAACATAAAACCCCCATCCAAACGTGAGGTGAGAGGTCAGGCCTCTTTTATCCCTGAGAAGGTCCACCTCACTATCCCAAAGGAAAGGATAGCCTTGGGTGAAGTAGACTTCAGCTGATGATAGTTCCTAGAGAAGACACATCTGTGGGCTTTCAGCCTCTCCCTCTTCTGAGGTGGTGGAGAGAGAGAAAATCAGAAGGTGAATCCAGACAGCATTGCGCAGTGCCCTCAACATTCATCATGATGCAATCAGGATAGAAATCAGGCCAGGCGTGGTGGCTCATACCTGTAATCCTAGCACTCTGAGAGGCAGAGATGGGTGAATTGCTTGAGCTCAGGAGTTGGAAATCAGCCTGAGCAAGAACAAGACACCCTCTCTACTAAAAAAAAAAAAAAAAAAAAAAAAAAAAAGTGGGGGCCACCATGGGCACAATGGGTTGGTTGGTGGCCCCAAAAACCGGAGGTGGCGGGTTAAAACCCCCCC
>CAUYRH010125832.1:0-14184 GCA_963574655.1 Perodicticus potto | reverse complement strand
GTGTATGTGGCTGGCACCATAACCACTGGGCTATAGGCACAGAGCCATTTTGTTTGTTTCAAACAGTTTCTATTCAACAGTCCCCACTCTTGAAACCCTGGTAACTGATGATACAAATCTGTTCATCATCTTATACTTTTGCCTCTTCCAAAAAGTCATATAAATTGAATCAGACAAAATACAGCATTTAACTGGATTCTATCACTTAGCAATATTCATTCAAGATGCATGTGGATCTGTGTGTGGCTTGGTGGCTCATTCCTTTTATTGCAGAATAATATTCTGTATCTAGATGTACCACAGTTCATTCATCCATTCACCCACTGATGGAAATTTTGGTTGGTTCCAGTTTGTGGCAATTATGAGTAAGGCTCCTGTAAATCCACATGTGTGGGTTTTTTAGTGGATATAAGTTTTAATATCAACTGAAAAGTACTTAGAAGCACAATTGCTGGGTCATATGATAAGACTATGGTTTGCATTGTAAGAAACTATTAAACAGTCTTTCAAAGTAGCTGTACTGGGGAGAAGGGAGGTCAGATCGAGGGAGGGTGACTGGTGGGATCACACCTATGGTGCACAATGCAAGGGTACGTGTCGGATCTATTAGGATAGAGTATAAATTTCTTAACACAGTAACTAAGTAAATGAGATGAGATATATATTAATCAGTGAGCAGCAGTTCCTGCACCCCCAGGAAAGCCATTTTGTGGCCAAGGGGCACTGTTTGGAAGGGTGAGAGAGCTTCAGGCCCCTGACCTTGTGGGGATTGAATGCTAGTGAAGGGACCAAGCCCCTGATTGTAGGCAAATAAATCTGGAAGACGACTTGGTCTCCTCAGCAACTAGAGAGTGACTTCCACTCCCCTTCTTATACAGCAGAATCAGCATGTAGATTTTGTTTCTCCTAACCCAAGTTCACTCACCACCTAGTGTCCAGGCAATATATTGCATTATGCATCTTTTTTTTTTTTTTTTATCCCTCTCTTTTTTCCTATCTTCTTGGAGCACCAACTTATTTCCAGGCACTATATTGCAATATTTTTTTTTCTTTTGTAGAGACAGAGTCTCACTTTATTGACCTCCGTAGAGTGCTGTGGCATCACACAGCTCACAGCAACCTCCAGCTCTTGGGCTTAGGCGATTCTCTTGCCTCAGCCTCCCGAGTAGCTAGGACTACAGGTGCCTGCCACAATGCCCTGCTATTTTTTTGTTTTTGCAGTTTGGCTGGGGCTGGGTTTGAACCTGCCACCCTTGGTATATGGGGCTGGTACTGTACTCGCTGAGCCACAGGCGCTGCCCAATAATATATATTTTTTAATTTTTTTTGTTTTTGTATTTTTATTTTTTCACTTTTACTTTCTTCAATATCAAGGTCTCCATTTTTGCTACCATTTTCCAGTTCCTTTTTTTTCTTTCTTTCCTATTTCTCTCCTTTTTTCTTGCTTTTGTAAAGATTTTTTCCACTTTTCTCATCTTTCCCTCATAATTTTCTCAAATAACAATTAAGACAGCATCCATTCAGATCATTTGTCCATTTTTTAATTGAGTTGCTTTTTTAATACTGAGTTTAAGAGTTTTTGTATTTTCTGGATACAAGTCCATTATTAAGAAGTGATTAGCAAATTTTTTCTCCCAATCTATGGTGTGTCTTTCCATTTTCTTATGTTTTTCACAGAGCAAAACTTTTCTATTTTAAGAAAGCCTAATAATTAATTTTTTCTTCTATGAATTGTGCTTGTGGTAATGGTTCTGTAAAATCATCATCAAACCTAAACAAATAATATTTTCTCATATATTTTATTCTAAAAGTTTTATAATTTTGCATTCATTTAGGTCCTTGATCATATTAAGTTAATTTTTGAGTAAACTGTGAAGTCTGTGCCTACATTCTCATTTAGGGAAAGTGGGCACATTAATGTCCAATTATCCCAGCATGATCTATTGAAAATATTATCCTTTTTCAGTTGAATTGTCTTTGTGCTTGGCCAAAAATTATTTCACTATATTTGTATTCACTATATTTGGATAGTTGGACTAAATTTTTTTAACTTTGAAATGCTGCGAAAACATGCACACTCAGTAGAAACTATACTTTCAATTTTGAATTTGATCTTTTCCCAAGCTATTGATATGCTAAACCCTACTGATGCTGGGCAGTGGCAGCTCTCTGCCAGCCACAACTATTACCAGGGTAAACCACCGATACTAGATGATTTTGTCCACCTGTAGACTAATGTAAGTGTCTGAGCATGTTTAAGGTAGACTAGGCTAAGCTATGATATTTGGAAAGTTAAGTATCTTAAATGCATTTTCAACTCATGATAAGTTTATCAGGAATTAACCCCATTGTAAATTGAGGAACATCTGTATTTTTAAGCTCCCATTCTCTCCCACTGATCAGTGTATCTATGTTTTCACTAATACCATATGATATTGATGACTGTTACTTTACAATAAGTCCTGAAATTGAATAAGATGGGTCTTCCAACTTTATTCTTCTTTTTCAGAATTGTGCTGGAATTGTCTTTCCACATGAATTTTAGGAGCCATTATTTGATATGCACAAAAAAATTTCTGAATGAATAAATACAAAAACAATTCTGAATTGTGTTGAATAGATAAATTGAATTTATTTGTCTTTGAGTAAATTTTGGTAGTTTGTTTGTTTCAAAGAATTGGTAGTGTCATCCAGTTATCAGATACATAAGCATGGAGTTGTTGGTAGTGTTCCCTTATTATTCTTGAAGACCCACAGGTTCTGCAGTGACAATAACCCTTTCATTCCTTATATTGTCAACTTATGTATTCTCCCTGTTTTTCTTGGTTAGCTTGGTTAGACTAAGACTAGTCATTTATCTAACTCTGTTCTGGGTAAGATATCTCTGATCATGTATTTCTCTGGATTCACCTGTCTGGCCAGATTATACAGTGGTGTTACCTCAGTTATATGATGGGTTCATGAAAAGTCATTGATTTCAGTTTGTCCTACTTTTTATTGTTCTAAATACATGTAAAAACTGAAATAAGAAATAAGCATTTGACTTTTTTACGATTACTTTGACTTACAATATTCTGGTCAGCTTGAACTTCTGGTGATTATCTATGTTTACCTTTTTCAAAAATTGCAAAACTATTTTGCAGAATGGTTCTTCCATTTTGCATTCTTACCAGCACTGTGGGTGAGTTCTAGCTGTTCCACATTCTTGCCAATACGTATTATCAGAATTTTTTTTTTTTTGAGACAGAGTCTCATCCTGTCACCCTTGGTAGAGTATCATGGCATCACAGCTAACAGCAACCTCCAACTCCTGGGCTTAGGCGATTCTGTTGCCTCATCCTCCTGAGTAGCTAGGACTACAGGCACCCACCACAACACCCAGCTATTTGTTGTTGCAGCTTGGCCAGGGCCATATTTGAACCTGCCACCCTCGGTATATGGGGCCAGGGCCCTACCCACAGGTGCCGCCCAGAATTTTTATTTTAACTATTCCAATAGGTATGTAATTGTATTTCACTGAGCTTTTAAATTCTATTTCCCTGATGGCTAATGTTGTTCAGCATATTTCTTAAGTTTATTGGCCATTTGCATATCTCCTTTGGTAGCTTCCCTTTTCATGTTTTATCCTAATATTTTATTGAGCTGTTAATCTGTGCATTGTTTATTTGACATAGTTCTTTATATAATGTTTACATAATTTCATTGTTAGATATATATTTTTTCCCATTCTATGACTTTCCTTTTTGCTTTCATGATCGTATCTTTTGAAAAGTAAAAGCCTTTTATATTTTGTATAAATCTATATTAATCCAAAATATAATTATCAACTATGAGAATAACTAAGATTATAAACACAGACCATATCAAGTGTCTGTGAAGATGCAGAGGAACTATAGCATTTTCATACCTTGCTAGAGACAACATAAAGTGGTACAACCAAATTGGGAAACAATTTGTCAGTTTCTTAAGATGTTAAACATGAACCTAACATATGATCTAAATATTCTGATTCTAGTATTTACCCAGGAGGAAAAAAAGGAAATGTCTACTAAAAATTCAAAATGATTTATACTGGCATAAAATAGTACATATAGTGTAGAAATATTTATAAAAGCATTATGAATAATAGCCAAAAACTGAAAACACACAAATATCCATCAACAGGTGAATGAATAAACACATTGTAGTATATCTAACGCAATGGAACGAAAATCAGCAATAAAAATAAATGAATTACTGATACACACAACAACCTGGATGAAATCTCAAAATAATTATAATGATTAAAGGGAGACAAACAGAAAAAGTATATGCTGTATGATTTTATTTGCATACAACTCCACTCTATAGTGATGGAATATAGATTAATAATTGCCTGGAAATGGAGGGAAGGGCAGGAAGCATGAGAACACTTCCAGGGTGATGATTATATTCTCTATTTTATGTTATGCTAATGCTTCATGGGCAAACCAATATAGTAAAACTTAGCAAACTATACCTTTAAAATCTGTGGAATTTGTCAAATGGCCATCGTCAGAACCAGGGTGAGGCAAGAGGGATGCTGACAAGTGAGCACCTCCTCAAATTTTAAATGTCCCAGGAGCCACTCTTGCCTCACCCTAGACATGACTCTGTCAATTATACCTCAGTGAAGGTCTTAAAAATCCACACAAAAATTGTAAGATACCAAAAGGCCCATTAACAAATTAATAGGCAAGCACCATGTGGTATATTTACACTATGAAGTACCACTTGGTTATGAAAAGGAGTGAACTATCACAGTGTGCAATAACACAGATAAATCTCCTGCTTAATGAAAGAAGCCAGACATAAAAGAGAACGTAATGTATTTTTCTATTTATATAAAATTCTGCGAAAATGTGAAATGATTTATAGTGACCAAAAATAATCAGACATTGTCTGGGGTCAGGGGCAGATAGAATTAGGCATTACAAAAGACCACTGGGAAATGTCCAGTATCTTGACTATGATGTGATTTGGGGGGCAAATACATCTGTCAAACCTATTCAATTGTACTCCTCAAGTGAATAATTAATGTTATATAAATTATATCGTAATAAAGTTGATAACTAAACCAAATAATGTAATTCACAACTTTCACAAAATAAAGAAGATAATTTTATAATCATCTGAGTAAATGCCCACTCACCCCCCCCAAACAAAAGGTATAAAATTCAATACTGGAATGCAAAGCCAATATATACAAGTCAATTATCTTTGTGTATATCAGGGAAAACAATGAGAAAAAGAAATTCACAAAAGCAACACCATACACAGTAGCATCAAATTACATAAAATAAAGGGAAATAAATTTAATGGAATATGTGTAAATTCACTACTCTGAAAACCACAAAGTATGCCTGAGAAATTTCAATAAAGACTAAGTAAATTGAGGTATGTGCACGTGTCCATTTTAAAAAATAAATAGAATTTGAGAAGACTTAGACCATGAGGCCTTATGATTTGCTACAAAGCTTCACTAATACAGTGTGGTGTTACCACATGGATAACTGAGCCAAATAAACAGCACAGAATCCAGAAGTATATTCACACATCGCCAATAACATAATTTGCAGCAAAAGCATCAGAGAAATTTAACTGGGAAAGGCAAGTCTTTTTAATAAATGATGCTCCAGTGTCTGAATATCCATATGACAATGGAGCACGACCCCTACCTCATAGAGTACAAATATTAATTTAAGATGCATTATACACCCAAATGTGGAAGCTAAAATTATGAAGCATCTACGAAAACACACAAGAATACTTTCATGATCTTCAGGTAGATAAATGTTCCTTATACGGAACTCAAAACTCACTAATCATAAATCATCTATATGAACTTCCAGGGGGTTTTCTGCCATAGTCATGCCTATATTTGTAGTATTCTCAGCCTATAAGGACTCAAGGACCAAAGCCAAGTCTGCAGTCTTATCCTGAAGCAGATGTGGTATGGGTTGAAAGATGCTTAAGTCAACCCAAAGGTGATCTTAAAAAGAATTTTCTGAGACTTCTAAAAAAAGATTCCTTAGCTAGAAGTCTTACTTGACAGTTCTATTTGCAGAATAAATCTCTGTGAAAATCCAGAGAAGGAGTGATCCTTTGTCAGAGAACTGAGCTGTCTCTGAGACTAGGAAAGAACCAAGAAAGGATGAAAATTCCTCTAGCTGTGTGGTTTATGACTCTGAAGATCTCCTTAATGGAAGCAGATCTAAGGGTACATGGGGATATAGAAGAAGCTACACTGCTGTCCTTTCATATCCAGGGTGGGGTTTTCCATTCCTTCTCAGTCCCACCGCTGGTCATCTTTATAGAAGGCTTTCTTTTTCTATTTATCTAGGGGTGGGGCTTTCAAGTAAGTCATTTACTAAAACTCTGTGGTCTCCTATTTCCAGAGCAGGTTATGGAATCGAGTCAGATTCTTTCTCGTTTTTATAGCCTCAGTAAATTTCCATTTCTTGGGTCTATAAGTATAGGTTTTATGTCTCTATTAGCACTCTCCACCCCTAGAACCTGGTAGACATCAGGAATAGTCTCAGCACCTATCCCACAGAGGCTTGCAGCCTCACAACCCCTCCTCACAGCTCCCCCATGAGCACAGAGTGGGAGTTGGGTGTTCCCTCCATGTCCTGCTCTGGGCCCGCTCTTTTCCAAGTTTGGAATTACTTTCCATCTTTTTCCTTTCTCCTATGACCTCTCTTTGGATAAATAGGCAAATCAAATATTTAGCTTATTCTGGATAAATGGAAGACTTTCCCCTATTCTGAATTGTCCCTCACTAGCAAGAATCTCCCTTGCTGACATTTGTATCCTTGAAAAAGAATGTGAAAGCTATTTACAGCTGCCCTTATTAGAAAATCTCTACTTTTCCAGAACTCTAGGAATTTAAGGTGCAGCACTAATTCTTTTAAGTGACATGAATTATTCACTCTCTCTCCCTTTAGAATTAGTCAAGCATGTAAAGTCATCTGAGACAATGGGTTTGATTGATTGATTGGTTGATCTGTAATATAAATATAGGCTGCTGAAATTCCTTCAAGACTCCCATCTCAGGAAGCTGAAGAGATTTAAATGAGCAGATTCAGGTCCCCACTGACTTTTTGGCATGTTTCACTCACCTCTGCAAAATTAGTGTCAAACCTCCTCAGAGAAATTCCGAGGGTGCTTAGAGTGGGAGAACAGTCATAGAGGAGTGAAGGCATCCCTTGGGTTGCTGCCATTCCTTCACCAGGAAGGCTTCTAAGGCATCTTATTCAACACTTGCACACACACACTTCTTACAGAGTGTCCAGAACGCAGACTTGAGCCTGCACCTGAGCACACAGTGAAATGGCATGTGCAAGAGCCTGCCGGTGGGACATGCAGCCCATGGGGAGACAGGCTGTGATCGAGACCACAGCAGGGCCAGCTTAGGACCTTGAGGCTGTTTGGTGCGCAGGACGTTAGCTAAACCTTCCTAAGCAGTGACTGCTCAGCTGACTAGGAGTTTGTGAAGAGAGTACCCTGGGTGGAGATGTGATTGCTGCTAGGAAGTCCAGAAGTGAAAGTGCATTGTCACCACCCAGACCAAGACAGTTGAAGTTATGAAATCTACTGGGGTTAATAGCAATTATAGAGTTGGCCATTTCTTTGGAAGTTTACTCAAATCTCTGTTCAAACACATGCACTACCAATGAAATACAACCCCCAAGTTGGAAGGTCACATACTGTCATAACTACAAGGTTGTACAAAAGAAATCAGGAACTCAAGTGTAGAAGGTTGGAGTAGTTCAGTGTGAGTTTCTGGAAGAAGAAGCTGGGCATCTTCCTTCTCTAGTTCAAACTCATAAGGCCCCTGAGGGGGGGTTTGTGTGTGTTGCCACACTGTGGGACGCTGCACAACCATCCTAATTCAAGAACTTTTGTCTACACTTTGCAAATAAGATAGCAAAAGCCAATAGAACACATTGCCCAAGGTCATTCTGAGAGACCACAAGAGGCCAAACTGAAATGCATTCTCACTCTCTCTGGTCTATTCCTCTGTCCCAGCTTGTCTCTGGCCACCTCACACTGGTTCTCATACCAGCTCTCAGCTTCCTCGGGAAACACCCACTCTTATCACACCATATGGTGCCCTTCGAGTAGTTTTGAGAACCCATTACCCTACTCAAATCATTGCCTGGACTAAATCTCTACTGAATACACTTGGCCATAAGCAACTTTTAGCTGACTGATTCTCTGCTGTCCGAGGCATAATCTGGGGTGGAGAACGTTATGACCTCTGTCTGACAGACCTCTGCCTCTCTCATTCTGAATGCATCTATGTTTGTCAAATCCAGCACACTTCTACAGCCTCCGTATTTTTACTTTAGTCTGGAGACTCTTTGGTCCTCTTCTTTTAACGGAAGTTGTTTGATTGAGGCTTGGGTTAAACAGCACTCCTTCTGTGGAGTGTGTTCATCTGCATCTCCTTTCACTGTCACTTGGGCAGGGTTTTTCACCACTTTCTTCTCCCAGCTCAGATGGCATTTTGTTCCCTTGTCATAGCACTGAATGAAAGAATTATCAATCTCTAGGATAGAAGGAGGTGTCCTCGGGGCTGATAGTGCTTATGTTGTAACAGCTTAGAAAAATCATCTGGAATGAACAAAGGGGATCTTAAGCTATTAACAAAAGCTCTTAGCAATGAACCAAAATTGTTCACACCTCTCTGCATTAAGAAAACTTTGACATGATATATAAAACAAGCATGATGCTGAAATTTTGGATAAAGAAAGGCGGGCTGACTAGGGACATTGGAATCCAAGGAATGGTGCATCACTGCGGTTATAGGGTTCATTCTGTCTTATGCTGCTCTCTGGTCTTGGTGCTGCAAAAGCCAAACCAAACATAGATAAAAAATGCCCCAAGAAAATTTATGCACAATGATCACCTATTCCATCCAAAACCCATAGAAAACACCATGGCCCCACTACCATTTATGCCCCCAAAAGCCAAGTTGGGACCCCAGACATCCACTTCCACAAGACTGGAACAAGGCAAAGGCACCCTTACTTCCCTACAGGGTGGCATCAGAGAAGGCCAAGTATGGAGCTGAGACTTTCAGCCTCATGCTGCAGGAGCAAAGGTCCCGCCTCTCCCTGATGACAAGGTGTCAGAGAAGGTTACCAAACACACCCCCAACAGGCCCTGACATGCAGTGTTTGTGAGGCCATGTGAAGGGCAGTAAAGAAGTTTCCCTCCCCATTCCACATAAGGTGTATTAGCAGATGCCTTATTAGGGAACCTGGTCCCCTCCTGGTGGTAGTTGCCCCACCCCACAGGGCCACTTGGAGGACAGCTTGGAACTTGGAATTGCATCCTCAACTGCCAGAAAAGAAGCAATGCCCTACTTCCCCAACCAGTATGGTGTCAGAGGAGATGTGTTAAAATAGAAGAATTAAATAACATCAAGATTCTTATAGTATCAGTAGTGCTCAAGATCAATCTAAAATTACTCATCATAACAAGAATCAGAAAACTTGAACTGCAATGAAAATAGACAATGAACAGATGCCAATATCAAGATGACACAGATGTTGGAATTATCTGATAAGAATTTTACTCAGCAACTACTGTTATCTCTGTCATTATTGCTACTGTGGTTACCACCACTGTTACTACTATCATTCATGCCACTGCTAAAATTACTGCTACATCTCTTCCCATTATTACTGATATTGCTATATCAACTATTATTAATATTAGCACTATTGTTATCACTCTCAGTATTATCATTATTTTTACCTACATTACTATCACTACTATTACTACCATATTATTATCACTACTACTACTATCACCACTCTAGTACTAGTACTATGAATGCATGATTACTCTCGCTATGACTCCGAATACTCTTACTGCTGCTTTTGCTAGGACAACCACAGTTGCAACTAACACTATTGCTGCTATTACCATTTCCACTCCTACTACAGTTACATGAACAAAGCAATACTCCTATAGCTATCACTATTACTGTTACTTTTACTATTAGCACCAGTACCCAATTCCACATATAGAACATTTGTATTTTTTTTACAGAATCTCAAGCTGTCACCCTGGGTAGGGTGCCATGGCATCACAGCTCACAGCAACCTCAAACTCTTGGGCTTAAGCGATTCTCTTGCCTCAGCCTCCCAAGTAACTGGAACTACAGGCACCCGCCACAATGCCCAGCTTTGTTGTTGCAGTTGTCATTGTTGTTTTAGCTGGCCCAGGCTGGGCTCGAACCTGCCAGCCTCAGTGTATGTGGCCAACACTCTACTCACCGAGCTATGGGCACTGCCATATAGAACATTTTTTAAATGTGATTTTTTAAATCACACTAAATTTGTTATGTCAAATTAAATAAAGTAGGAGCTCAAAAGAAGAAACAAAGAACTTAAGTGATGAGGTAGCAGGAGGTAGAGAAAACAATACTAAGAATAGTTAAAAACCACCAATACTACTTTGTCTGACTCTTTTCCCTTCATGTTTTCTTTCTTTTCTCTGTTTATTCCTAAATTGAAATTAGGAACTAGTTCATCTCCAATAGGCAGAAGTGGATTTACCAGGAGCTGACAGTTTAGGCTCAGAAGTCCTTCAGGCTACTGCTTATGGGGAGTTTCTAGGTAAAGAATAGACAGGCTGCATTTAGGCAGCATTTCTAAATAAGCATTTCTGGTAAACTGCCTAAAGAGATCTCATTTGAAAGACATTGAATCTCCCAATCTCCAGTATTTTGTTCTGATTTATTTTCTCATTTCAAGTAAACATTAACTTTTGTACCTAAAAAGAAAAGAGAATTTTAAGTAACTTCCATACAAACTTTAGTCAAAGCTCATCAATTGAAATGTTAATTTCATCCAAAAGCACTTTTCAAGCTGACACATAAAATTAGTCAGCATAAAATGTAGAAAATACTCAAAAACACCATCAACCAACAGCATCTGGTTCATATTTCTAAAAAAATCCACCCAACTACAGCAGAATACACATTATTGAATGTACATTTACCAAGACATACCATAACTTGGATCATAAACAAACCTCATCAAATAGAAAAGGAATTAAAAATTATACACAATATGTTCTCTGACTGCATGGAATCAAACTAGAAATCAATAACAGAAAGATAACATGAAAATCTCCACATCATTATAATTAAAAAAATAAACTATTTCATAAACATGGCTCAAAAAGGAAGTCTCAAGGGAAATTTTTTTAAAAGACCACACCTATGTTGCATATTGCAAGGGTACTTGTCAAGTCTATTAAGTGTAGAGTATAAATGTCTTAACACAATAATTAAGTGAGGTGAAAACTGTGTTAACCAGTTTGATGTAAGCATTCCAAATTGTATATAAAATCAGCACATTGCACCCATAAATGCATTAATGTATATAGTTATGGTTTAATAAAAAATACATAAATAAATAACATGCTTAAAACTGAAATAAAATTTATGAGCTACAACAAAAAAATAGCCAGGCGTTGTGGTGGATGCCTGTAGTCCCAGCTACTTGGGAGGCTGAGGCAAGAGAATCACTTAAGCCCAAGAGTCTGAGGTTGCTGTGAGCTGTGGCACTCTACCTAGGGCAACATAGTGAGACTCTATCTCAAAATAAAATAAACAGAAAAAGAAACTATAAAGAAAGAGAAAAATATACCCAAAGATATGTATATTTATATATATTCCCAAAGGAAATAATAAAAGTATGAGCTGATATCACCAAATTAAAATCATAAAAGCAATAGAGAAAATCAATGAAACAAAAAGCTGATTCTTCGATAAAATCAATAAGATCAACAAGGCTGACAATAACAAATAAACAGAGAAGACATATATCACCAATATTGACAATGAAACAAGGAATATCACTGCATAGACACCAGACATCAAAAGGGTAATAAGAAGAACCTTGAAAAACTCAACACACATAAATTTGACAACTTAGATAAAACAGAACAATCTTTGAACTGCACAAACTACCACAGCTACTCAATGTGGAGTAGATCATTTGAATAGCCCTGCAATTATTAAAGGCACCAAATTTACAACATAAAAAACAAAGAAGAAACCTGCAGGTCTAAATTATTTCACTGTGTAATTCTGCCAAACAGAAAATTTAATACATTTCTACAAAATTTCTTCCAGAATGTGTAAGAGAAGGAAACATTTCCCAACTAATTTTAGAAGCCTAATATTACCCTGATACCAAAACCAGAAAAAGATAACACCAATACTGAGAACATGGACCTAAATCCCTCATGAGCATAGATGGAAAAATTCTTAACAAATTATTAACAGGTAGAACTCAGCAATATATAAAAAGAGATACATACTCCATCCAAGTGGAGTTTATTGCAGGGATACAGGGTGGTTCAGTATTTAAAAATTCAATAAATATAACGTCTCATGTTAATAGTCTAAAGAAGAAAAAGCATAAGATAATAGCAATAAATTCTGAAAAATATTTGACAAAATTCAACACCATGAATGAATTCATGAATTCATGATTTTAAAAAATTCAGAAAACTAAGAATAGAGAGGAACTTCTTTGATTTGATGGAGAATGTCCACCAAAAAGAAGAAAGTATGAGTGACATTGTACATAACTGTGATAGACTAATGTTTTCCCCACTAATCGGGAAAAAGGCAATGATGTCTTCTCTCACCACTATTATTGAACATAGCAATAGACAGGCGAGAAAAGGAAATAAAATATATACATTTCAGAAGAAGAAATAAAATATTTTTATTTGTAGATGTCAGGAGGAAATTTCCAAGGAATATACAAAATAAAAAGTTCTAGAACTAATAAGAGAGTTCACCTAATGCCTCAGGATACAAAATCAACATACAAAAATACTAAGTTTACTTTTCTATACTAGCAATTAACACATTGAAACCAAAATGAAAAATTCAATACCATTTACAATCACTGACAAATGAAAATACTTAGATTTAATTCTAATTAAATACTTAGATTTAATTCTAATAAAGCATTTACAAGATTTGTACACTAAAATCTACAATATACTGATGGAGTAAGTTAAGAAAGATCTCAATAAATTGTGTTCCTGGATTGGAAAATTCAATATAGGAAAGACTTAAATTCTTCCTGAATTAATATACAGGCTTAATCCAATTCTACCAAAATGCCAGTAAAATGTATTGTATATGTTGACCAGCTTATTCTAAAATGTATATATTATTATAAAGATGAAATAGAATAGCTAAAAATTTTTTTTGTAAATAAGAATAATGCATAAGAATCACTCTACCTGATGTTTAGACTTATTATATCACTACAGTAATCAAGACAGTGTGGTATTAAAGAGCTATAGACACAAAGATCATTAGACAGAATAAAGAACCCAGAAATCCTCTCACAAATACACCCAGCTGAATTGTACAAAGGAGTTATAGCAATTTAATGAAGGATAGACAGCCTTTTCTTTTTTTTTTTTTTTTGGCCGGGGGCTGGGTTTGAACCCACCACCTCCAGCGTATGGGGCCAGCGCCCTACTCACTGAGCTACAGGCACTGCCCTAGACAGCCTTTTCAATGACGCTGCTAAAATATTTAGATGGCCACAGACCTGCAGTTCCCAACCCCTAGGCTGAGGATTGGTACCAGTCCATGGCCTTTAAAAAATCAGGCCACACAGCAGGAGATGAGTGGTAGGTGAGTGAGATAAGCTCTGTCTATTTTTACAGCCACTCCCCATTGCTTATGTTGCTGCCTGACCTTCACCTCCTTTCAGATAAGCAATGGCATTAGATTCTCATAGGAACACAACCCCTACAGTAAACTCTGCATGTGACGGATCTAGGTTGCATCCTCCTTATAAGACTGTAAAGCTTGATAATCTGAGATCAAGATGAAATGCACTTGAATCATCCCAAAACCACCCTCCACACCAGTTTGTGGAAAAATTGTCATCTGTGAATACAATCCCTGGTGCCAAAAAGGTTGGGAAACTGCTGCAGACCAAATACAAAAACAAAACAGGTGTTTGGAGACCACTTAGAGATCTAAAAATAGACCTGCCATTTGATCCTACAATTCCTCTACTAGGTATATATCCAGAAGACCAAAAATCACATTATAACAAAGATATTTGTATCAGAATGTTTATTGCAGCCCAATTCATAATT
>CAUYRH010125830.1:0-23473 GCA_963574655.1 Perodicticus potto | reverse complement strand
AAAACTTCCATTACAATGTTAAAGAGCAGTGGAGATAATGGGCAACCTTTCCTGGTTCCTTATCTAAGTGGAAATGGTTTCAATTTAACTCCATTCAATATGTTATTGGCTGTGGGTTTGCTGTAGATGGCCTCTATTAGTTTAAGAAATGTCCCTTCTATACCCATTTTCTTAAGTGTTCTAATCATGAAGGGATGCTGGATATTGTTAAAAGCTTTTTCTGCATCAATTGAGAGAATCATATGATCTTTATTTTTTAATTTGTTTATGTGCTGAATTACATTTATAGATTTGTGTATATTGAACCAGCCTTGAGACCCTGGGATAAAGCTCACTTGGTCGTGGTGTATAATTTGTTTGATGTGTTGTTGGATTCTGTTTGTTAGGATCTTGTTGAGTACTTTTACATCAATATTCATTAGTGGTATTGGTCTATAATTTTCTTTTTTGTTGTGTCTTTCCCTGGTTTAGGGATCATGGTGAAGTTTGCTTCATAGAATGTGTTGGGTAGCATTCCTTCTTTTTCAATATTTTGGAAGAGGTTTAGTAATATAGGTACTAGTTCCTCTTTAAAGGTTTGGTAGAATTCTGATGTGAAGCCATCTGGTCCCGGGCTTTTCTTTTTAGGGAGATTTTTTTATAGTTGATGCTATTTCAGAACTTTACATAGGCCTGCTCAACATTTCCACTTCGTTCTGGCTAAGTCTTGGTAGGTGGTGTGCTTCCAAGTATTGGTTGATTTCCTTCAGATTTTCATATTTCTGAGAGTAAAGTTTCTTGTAATATTCATTAAGGATTTTTTGAATTTCTGAGTGGTCTGTTGTTATTTCGTCTTTACCATTTCTGATTGATGAAATTAGAGATTTTACTCTTTTTTTCCTGGTTAGGTTAGTGAAAGGTTTATCTATTTTATGGACCTTTTCAAAAAACCAACTTTTTTTTTTTAATTGAATCAAAGCTGTGTACATTAGTTCAATCATGGGGTACAGTGTGCGGGCTTCATATACAATCTGAAATATTTTCATCTGCCTGTTTGACATAACGTTCATGAGATTTTCTCGTTTACTGTGTGGAAACATTTGTTCTGCATTTTATGCAGCCTTAAAGAAAGATGTTGACTTTTTCTCTTTCATGTGTACATGGATGGAGCTGGAACACATTCTCCTTAGCAAAGTATCTCAAAAACCAACTTTTGATTTATTAATCTGTTGTATAATTCTTTTGTTTTCAATTTCATTTAATTATGCTCTAATTTTGGTTATTTCTTTTCTTCTGCTGGGTTTGGGGTTGGAATGTTCTTCCTTTTCCAGTTGCTTAAGATGTCCCATTAAGTTGTTAACTTCCTCTCTTTCTGTTTTCTTGAGGAAGGCTTGCAGTGCTATAAATTTCCCTCTTAGGACTGTCTTTGTAGTATCCCAGAGGTTCTGATAATTTGTGTCTTCTTTGTCATTTTGTTCCAAAAATTTGGTAATTTTCTTCTTAATCTCATCAATAACCCATCTATCCTTCAGCATAATGTTATTTAGCTTCCATGTTTTTGTATGAATATGCATATTCTGTTGTTATTGAGTTCAACTTTTATTCCATGATGGTCTGAGAAGATGCAGGGAATAATTTCTATTCTTTTAAATTTGCTGAGGTTGGACTTGTGTGACCTAGGATGTGATCAATTTTGGAGTATGTTCCGTGGACTGATTGGAAGAATGTGTATTCAGTTTTTTGGGGATGAAATGTTCTGTAGATGTCTGCTAAATCCAAATGTTGGATGGTTAAGTGTAAATCTAAAATTTCTTTGCTTAGCTTCTTTTTGGAGGATCTATCCAGCACTGCTAAAGGTGTGTTAAAATCTCCAATTACTATGGAGCTGAAGGTAATCAAGTTGCTCAATTCTGTTAGTGTTTCTCTTACAAATTGAGGTGCATTCTGTTTGGGTGCATAAATATTAATAATTGAAATCTCATCATATTGAGTAGTACCTTTAACAAATATGAAGTGCCTATCCTTATCCTTCCTTATTTTGGTTGGTTTAAAGCCTATTGTATCTTTGAATAGGATTGCTACACCTGCTTTTTTCTGATTTCCATTTGCCTGAAATATAGATGACCATCCCTTCACCTTGAGTCTATATTTATCTTTTAAGGTAAGATGTGTTTCTTGTATATGACAGATATCTGGCCTGAGTTTTTGTATCCAGTCAGTCAACCTATGCCTCTTTAGAGGACAGTTTAAACCATTCACATTTATAGAAAATAATGATAAATCTTTAGAAAGTCCAGTGGACATTTTTAATCCTTACAGAGAAAGCACAGCCCATGGAGGGTTGCTCACACCCACTGGCGTCTCTGGGGTGGGGCGGACCTGAGTGTCGAGGTGGCACAACTCCTGGTGGGGTCTCTCATGTCTGCCGGGGTCATGAGCAAAAGGTGGGCTTGGGTCCTGAGGTGGCACAGCCTGCGGCGGGGTGATTTCTGCTTGCCACAGCCCCTGGAGTGGGGCGGGCCTTGGTGCTGAGCCAGAGTGGCCCATGGCAGGATTGTACACTATGGTTTCTGGCTGCAGTTGGCTGTTGGGGAGGGGGAGGCTCAGTACGCCCCAGAGTCCTTTGCCAGGTGAGGCATTTGGTCTTGCAGACAGAGAGTAGAGGTGCTGCTCGAGAACCTCCTCCCACAGTCTCAGCAGGGGTTAGGCTTCTGGTTCATCAGGTAAGGGCAAAGGGCATACTGGAAGTTCAGAATGGTTGGAAAAACTTTAGTTCAAATTTTTTGCCTAGCGAGAGAGTGTTCAGAGTCACAGTGGGGGAGTAATCCCTACTTCCCACAGTGCTCTCCCGTGGGGTGGGTCAAGAGGTCCACAGTTCACTGTTCATCTGTAGAAAGCCCGTAGGAGTGGACGAATAGAAGACAAGAAAGGAAATAGAAAGTAAAAAAGACCACAGCTTTCTTGGGGGAGGGGATGCATGCTTTTCATTTCAGATGAATTTTGTACCTGAAGCTTGCTTTCTTGGAGTTGCAGCTTGCCTCAGCAGAGGTGATCTGCAGCTATCACTTTTCTCTTGGCTGGGCTCCCAGTCTTCAGCTCAATTGGGCATTTTCTGGATGTTGTCCTTCTCTTTGGTCAGGAGCCTCTCTCAGGAGCTGCTTCTAGTTGGCCATCTTACCTCTCCTCTCATATGAATAATATTACTCATATTATTCTTTTTTGAGTAATATGTCACTAGAGCCACATGCATGGGTGATGTTTTACTTATTCAGTTCATCAGGTATTGTACTTTCTTTCTGACATAGTATTTCCCTTATGGAACAGCTGAAGTATTATACTAACTCATTGGTGGAGTGCAGAGATACACCAATAAATGATCCAACCGTCTAGATTCAATAAGAGAAAGGGAAATAGGGTAGGTCCATTCGGCCTTAAGATCTGGCTAATTTTCCAGTGATTCAGATAATTTTTCAATATGACAAATGGAAAGAACCTTGAAGAACTTTTAACTAAATATCTTTGTTTCATGTGTATAAAAAATCCCCAGAAAATGCATTTGCCTAAGTTTACATGGCTAATTTATTAATATTTGGTTTCTGTTTTATGATCAGGTATGTTTCAACAGAAAAATAAAATGAAAATGACAGTAAGATAAAATAAATTTGGTACTGCCATTTCTGGTTTGACCACATCAAATGCATTAATTGTGAACTTGACAAATTTCGACCTTATTCTCAGCTATGAAGAGAACCTACTGGCATTTACCTTAGAAATATGAGTTTTCCTTAAGTAAAATAGCATTATGGTTTATTCTATTTTATTAAAGCAATATGAACATATTTCCTAAAAGTTAGAAAGGTCAGCTATAGTGCAGTTCCCAAAAGAAAAGTTAGGAGGAGATTATTATTTTCTAACTAGAACTTCTTTCAATTTTAGAGGGTGGAAGAAGCCATTCAATCGTCTCCTAGAAAAATTTTAGGTTTGAAGAAAACATGGGGGCTGTGGTGGTTTAAGATACATCCACAAATTCTTTGATAGTCCTTTCTAGAGGGACAGCCTAATTTCCTTCCCTGTGGGCTAGACTTAGTGATTGTCTTCTAACAATAAAATAAAACAGAAGTAATGATGCAGGACTTTGGCGACTCAGTCACCAAAAGGCATTGAAGCTTCCTTCCTGATACCTGTCTTACATTGCTCAGTCAGGAAGTTTATTTCCATGCCATAAGGACATTTGAACAGCCTTTGGAAGGGACTATGTGGCAGGGGTTTGATGTCTCATGCCAGCAGCCAGCAAGAAAGTGAGGCCTTTAGCCAATAGCCATCCACGTGGTACATTTTGGAAGCAGAACCTCTAGTCTTCTTTAAGCCATCAGATGACAGTAGATCCTACAGACATCCCAAGTATAATCATCTGGGACACCACCTAGCTAAGCCCAGAGTGGCCCATCAACTCATACTGGTTTGCTTAGAACTTTCCAGGTTTTGCCATTTTAAGTCCTGTGGCTCAAGAATTCTCTAAGTTCCAGGCAAACCAGGATAGCTGTCACCCAAACCTTTTCTTAATTCCTGATGTGCAGAAACTGTGAAATAATAAGTGTCATTTTGAGCCACTAAGTTCTGGGGTCTGCATTATACAGCAACAGGTATTCATTCTGGAGCCATTGTTGGAACATCAAAACACAGAAGATTTAGAGTTGTCTCAGACTCTCATTATGCAATATGAACTTGAGAGTCTGACACTACACTTCATAATCTAATAAAATCTGAAAGTCCAGTCAAGAGGGGAAGATGGCCACATAGAAACCTAACCCTGCTGCAATGGTCCCTCCACACGAACACGAAATTCAACAGCCATCCTCCACACAAGCAAGCTCCTTTAGGAGATACAAAAATCAGGCAAGTGAGCATGGCACTTGGTTTGGACATTATATCAAGGAAAGAGGTGCGAAGAGAGCAGGAAAGATGACCTGGCCTTGCCAGTGCCACCCTTCCCACATTCCCTGGCAGTGTGGCCCCAGGGCACTGAGTCTAGAGAGAATCTGTGTGCTCAGGAAAGGGAGAGTGAAGTGATTGTGGGTCTGACTTTGCATTAAAACTCTAGGCCTCCTTGGTACAGAGGACCATAGCACAGGGCAGTTGGAGCATTTACACAGTTGGAGCATTTACACAGCCCAACCAGAGGGAAATCCTCTACCCCCAAACCTGAGTTCCAGCTAGCCCCACTATTGCCCGGCAGAAGGAAGCCTGGGATCTGGACTAAATTCATAAGGCAGTTAGGCCACAAAGATTACAGTCCCTGGGCAATTCCTGTGTCTATGCTGGCTCAGAGCCAGCAGACTTGGCACACATGATCCAGTGACATGCCAGGTATGGTGGCAGCCAACCCAGTGCCTGTGTCATTCCTCCCCCAGTTACAGACAGCGTGGCTCAGAGAGTCTTCCTCCACTCAGGCAAGGGAAAAAGAAGAGTTCAGAGGACTGTGATTTGCAACTTGAATACCAGCTCAGCCACAGTAAAATAAAGTACCAACCAGACTCTCAAGGCTCCTGAGTCTAGACCTTGGTTCCTGGATGGCATTTCCAGACCAACCCTGGCCCCAAAGAAAACACACTGCCTTGAAGGACAGGACCCAGTCCTAGCAAGATTCATCCCCTTCTTCAGACAGAGCCTGTGGTCTTTGAATAAATATCAGAGGTAGCCAGGCACTAGGTCCCATGAGCTTTGGGTGAGGATGGGCTGGCTTGAGGTGTGATTTGGTGCTGGTGGCCATTAGGGAGTATCCACATCATTCCTCCCCCAACTCTAGCAGTCCAGCACAGAGAGTGAGGGAAGGGACTGAGAGACTTTGTCTGTTCATTCAGGAAGTTCTCCCATATTTTATTTAAGTCTTCCACGGAGGTACCACAAGGAGGCTGTATGAGTCACAGGATTGCTGAGTTTGTGTCACCCCCCATTGCTAATGTGGCAATAGTGACCAAAGACTCAATTCCTTTTGAATATCTGAGAAGATTTCTCAGGAAGGATGGGTTTCAACAAGCACAGACTGTGACGATTAAATAAATAATGAATTCTTCAGTGTCCAGATATTGAACATTTGCCAGCATCAGGAACATCCAGGAAGAGGTGACCTTACCAAGTGAACTAAATAAGGTACACTGACCAATCGAGGGGTGACAGAGATAGGTGACCTTCTAGAAAAAGAATCCGGAAAAGCTGACCTGAAGAAACTCAATGAACTTCAAGACAACACAGAGAAGGAATTCAGAAGCCTATCAGAGCAATTTAACAAAGTTATAGAAATAATAACAAAAAAACTCAGAAATTCTAGACCTTAAGAATTCAATTGATAAACTGAGGAATACATCAGAGTCTCTCAACAGCAGAATTGATCAAGCATAAGAAAGAATTAGTGAGACTGAAGACAGGATATGTGATAACACACAGAAAAACAAACAAACCCCTCCCCATAATAAGTAACAATACAGCATGCCTACAAAATCTAGAAAATAGCCGCCAAACAGCAAATCTTAGAGTTATTGAGGAGATAGACAAAAAGATTGGGGTAGAAAATTTATTCAAAGAAATAAAATCAGAGACATTTCAAACCCAGAGAGAGATATCAATATTCCAGCAGAAGAAAGTCATAGAATACCAAGAAGATTGAATCCAAACTAGATTCTTCAAGATATTTAATAGTCAAGCTCCCCAAAGTCAAAAATAAAAATCCTAAGGGAAGCAAGAAAAAAGAAAAAATAATAATAAGGCACTCCAAACAACTCAATAGGAAAAAATAAAATAATCCAGTTAAAAATAGGCAAAGGATCTGAGTAGACATTTCTCAAAAGAAAATATACAAATGGCCAACAGCTTTGTGGAAAAAATGCAAATAAAAATGACAATGAGATATCAGCTTACCCCAGTTAAAATGGCTTATATCAAAAAGACACGCAATAACAAATGCTAGTGAGGATGTGGAGAAAAGGAACCCTTGTGCACCAGTGGTGGGAATATTAATTACCACTATGGAAAGCAGTATGGAGTTTCCTGGAAAAAACTAAAACTGGAACTCCCATATGACCCAGCCATCCCACTGCCATCCAAAGGAGGAAAATTCAGTATATTGAAACAGATCTACACTCCCATGTGTTCTGCAGCACTATTCACAACAGCCAAGATCTGAAATCAACCTATGTGTCCATCGACAGCTGAATGGTAAAGGAATTGTGGTATATATACACATGAAATACTGTATAGTCACACAAATAAATGAAATCTTACCATTTGCAACATGGATGGAACTGGAGAGTATTATGTTAAGTGAAATAAGCCAAGCACAGAAAGACAAATCTTGCATGTTCTCATTCATATGTGGGAACTAAATATTAAAAACACTTGATCTCATCGAGACAGAGAGGAGAATAATTGTTGCTAGAGGCTGGGAAGTGTTGCAAGAAGGAAGGGATAAAGTGAGAGTGGTTAAGGGGTGCAAAAATACAGCTAGAATGAACAACATTTTGTAGCACAAAGTGACTTTAATCAAAAATTAGTTAGGATATACTTCAAAATAACTAAATTAGTGGAATTGGAATGTACCTAAAATAAAAAAAAAAGTTAAATGCCCAAGGTAATGGATACCTCAATTATCCTGATTTGATTAATTCATATTTTGTGCCCATGAAAACATCACATGAACCCTATAAAGATATATATCTATTATGTAACCATAATAATAAAAAAAATAAGAATTCAATTTTTTGACCTATTGTCTTATCCCCTAATGATTGACTTCATTTCTTTTTCCCTAATTTATTTTTTGTTAATTTTTGGCACCTGGTGGATATTTATCATACTTTTAAACAGTATTAATGGTATATTGTATTCAGACTACTTGCTTGAACATCATCTGGAAAATTTGTTAAAAATGCAGATTCCTGGCCACATTTCAGACCCACTGAATCAGCATTTCTGGGGGGACGGGAACAGAATTTGCTTACTCATTATGTCTTTAGGGTGGTTGTTAGATACTGATTAAGAGAAACTATGTAAAAAAAAGAAAACCAACCTTGCTGTTACCCATCAATTTTCAAGCTGGTAGAAATAATAATACCTTGACTATAATATGCTATGAATGAGCCGTTATTGATAACAGGATTACAATTACCCTTGGTTTCAATCTTTCTAACTTCTCTGGGGGAAATAGAGGAATACATCCTGACAGTACAGATGGATGAGTTCCATGATTGCTTTCAGGAGGTAGAAAAGGGGTCAGCACACATGCTGCAGACTCGTTTAGGGGAGAGCCTCGTATTATCTGGTGTAGAGAACGGAGGAAAACGATGGAAAGTCCACCGGCTGCAGGGTCTTGGTGCATATTTCTCCTTCGTGTGGAGTTATAAAGACATCAGACACCCCAACTAAACTGCTACAAATCCAAATGATGATAACTGGAGTCAGAGGGTGTTTTCGAAGGGAGATGAGCAAAAGGAAGACAAATCGAGGAGGCGTGGAGGAGCCCAAACGAGAAAAGCGATTGTAGTTCCAGTATAATGACGAATGTGAGTAATAAGCACGCCCCTTTCCTAGTGTATGCATCATCGCTAATGAAACACTCTACAGACTATACAAATAACATGTCCATCACGCAGGGGGCGAATGTACCAAAGTGGAATAATTAGGGAAGGAAACCCTTCCTGGGAATGATGCAATGCAGCAAAAGGAACAGATGGAAGCTAATGGAAGAAAAGGGAAAGGGAGGGTGTGCGTTGTGCTGTTTCTTGCGTTAACATAAACAGAGCAAGCAGGTCAAGAGGATAGAGCAGAGATGGGAGGAAATGACTCTCAAATTGCATATTTTTTTCCTCTTTGACGCACACATTCAGTTGGCATGGAATTGATTAGCTTCGATTTAATTTGATTTGATTCAACTCAATTCAACATTATTAACTCTGTGATACACTCTGCTGAGGCACTTAGGTTTTCCAGCAGTGAGTTAAACAAGTTTCTTCAAGGAATTTACAATCTGGAGGGAGGAAGTGAGGGTGAGGAAACAGACATATAAACAATTAGTGCGTAGCTGTGCCTGTTTCTACCAGGCGACACACTGTGTGCACACTTCATACTTTGAAGGAGATTTTCTGTGTCCTTCTGGGTGTGTGAAGGATAAAACAATTAATGGAACTTATCTAATTTGTCTGCAGAATTCTGACAATTTGTTATTTCAGATTTTCTAAACTGCTGCTTTTTTTTTTTTTTTTGAGACAGAGTCTCAAGCTGTCACCCTGGATAGAGTGCTGTGGCATCACAGCTCACAGCAACCTCCAATTCCTGAGCTCAAGCGAGTCTCTTTCCTCCGCCTCCCAAGTAGCTGGGACTACAGGCACCTGCCACAATGCTCTGCCATTTTTTCGTTGTAGCCGTCATTGTTTTTTGGTGGGCCCCAGCTGGATTCGAACCACCAGCTCAGGTGGCTGGTGCCTTAGCCCGTTGAGCCACATGCACTGAGCCTAAGCTGCTGCTTTTTATTTCTCCAGAGGAAAAATTCAGAGGAGTTTCTTTAATGAAAACCATCTAGAGAAAATATTTCTTTCTGGTCCCCATTATTTAAATTATAGCTTATATTTACAAGCATATAGGTTTCTTTAATTGTCTTATTAATTATGTGGAGTAGTCCTTACTGTCTACATTTTAGGAGATGATGTAAAGAGGTTGGTGTAGTTTAAGTACGCCCGGGGTCATAGAGCTAGTTAGAGGTAGAGCTATAGTCTCAGCCCATGTCTGTAGAATGTCATTAGCATGTCTTCTTAAAACTCTTTTTGAGATAGCATGGAAGGAGAATAAAATAAGTGCAAAGTATGAGTACTAAGAAGCTCTAGGTGTCCAAATAAAAAGGCAATTTTTTTTTCTGACATGGGGTTAGACAATCCAAAATCATAGTGGCTACTGAAATGGATCTTGAAGGATGAGAAGGCTCTTAATAAAGACTTGATAACTGAGGGAGCAAGAGGAGCAAAAATACAAAGATATTCAGGCTAAAGGCACATTTTGAAATTGATTAGAATACACAGCACATGGTGTAATGTAGAAAAGAATAAGACTAGAATGATAATTTGCAATTGGATATTTTAAAAATCTGCAGTTTGAATTCGGGATTTTATTCTGGAGACAATAAGGAAGGGGAATGAACTAACCTGATCTGTGGGTTGGTGGAATATGATGGGCAAATAAGCAAATGTTTAGTGTTTGCCAGGCAACTCAGAAGGCTATTGAATTAGTCTAAGTTAAATGAAGCAAACAAACAAATTCCAAGAACACAGTCAAGAGCAAAAAAGTTATAAAAAATAGAATTATCACGATTTGTTGATTATCTTGATGCAGCAGATGAGGAATAGAAAGCTGCTGAAGGATTGGCGCCTGTGGCTCAATGGGCTAAGGCGCCAACCATGTACACCTGAGTTGGCGGGTTCGAATCCAGCCCGGGCCCGCCAAACAACAATGACGGCTGCAACCAAAAAAATGGCCGGGCATTGTGGCGGGTGCCTGTAGTCCCAGTTACTTGGGAGGGAGAGCAGGAGACTCGCTTGAGCCCAGGAATTAGAGGTTGCTGTGAGCTGTGATGCTACAGCACTCTATTCAGAGTGACAGCTTGAGGCGCTGTCTCAAAAAAAAAAAAAAAAGAAAAAAAAAGAAAGCAGCTGAAGAGGACTTGAAACTTTGTCATGTGATTGGGAAGAAAGTACATTATTAAACAAAACAGAAAATCTCAGCTGGGAAGCCTGGGAAGGAAGGGGAGGATGAAGAGTTCAGCTTTACTTAAACTCAGTTATTTCAATAGAAATGTATGGAAAACAGTTGCAAATCCTCTTCTAAAGCTCAAGAGAGATTAATATAGATGAAAGCATTAACGCCCATTAGGTGGTTTGGAAAATTATCTCTGTTTTATCTATAGAAAACCAAAGGAAAATAGGAATATTCACTTTCCTATGATTACATTAGTTTATTAAATATGAAATGTCTGATTTCCTTAAGTATTAAGTTTGACAGTTGATATCTCTGACATTTCACTTTGACCCTTCTGGTATATCCTTATTCTTCCAGCTGTCTGTTTGACTTACGATTATCTTCCAAAATTTTTGTGAAACCATAGATAAGTAAAAAATTTATGTTATTTTTGAATATGAGTTCCATCATGGAAATAATGCAGCCTAGACAGCTCAAAATATTAATGAAGTGTATGGGAAGGATGTGGCTGATGAACGCACAGTATGTTGATGGTTTGAGAACTTCTTTTGGTGATTTTAATCTTGGAACTGAGCCACATGGGTGACCTGAGACCAAGCTGCCGAATGATTAGCTGAAAGCTATAGTGACAGCTAATCCATCTCAACCTACGGGTGAAACAACAGCAAGGTTTGACATGACTATTCCAACAATATTGGATCTTTTTTTTTTTTTTTTGCAGTTTTTGGCCAGGGCTGGGTTTGAACCCACCACCTCTGGCATATGGGGCTGGTGCCCTACTCACTGAGCCACAGGTGCCGCCCAATATTGGATCTTTTTAAACAAATTGGCAAGGTAAAGAAGTTGGATAGATGGGTTCCCTGTGAATTGAACTAGGTCAGATGAGAAATTGTCTTGAAGCTTGCCTTTCTTTGCTGTCATGAAATAAAGGTGAAGCATTTCTACACCACATTGTTCTGTGTAGAGTCCTTTTTTGACAATCACAGGCATTTGGCACAATGGATGGGTAAAAATGAAGTGCTGAAACATAGTTCAAACAGAATATTTTTCAGGAAAAGCTAACAATGTCCTCTTTGGTGGTTCAGTGCTGCTGTTACCCACTACAGTTTGATGAAACTTGGTCAATCGATTATAGTGTTATGTTTACTGTAGCCAATTGAATGAAATGATGAGGATGCTTGTGATTAAGCATCATGGGTCAATAAAAATTGGTCAATAGAGATAGGCCAATCCTTGTCCAAGACAACACTTGACCACATGTCACACAAACAATGCTGCTCAAACTGCAAAGGTTGGCTTGGAAACACTCTGTCATCCACCATGTTCACCAGACCTTGCACCAGCTGACTTCTTCCAGGCTTTGGACCACTTCTTGCAAGAAAAAATATTCAATTCTCAATAAGCTGTGGAAAATGCCTTTTGTGATTTCCTGGCCACTCACTGAGTCCTCCCTCAGATGATTTTTTTCTTTTTTGTCCCAAATCTTCAGATTTGAATCAAGTATGAGGATAAGAAGCTCTAGGCACTTCCATAATTCTTTCTTCCTTTCCTTTCCTTTCTTTTTATACTCAGTCCATTTCCCTGGGTAGAGTACAGTGGCATTAGCCTAGCTCACAGCAACCTCAAACCTTCAATCTCAGGTGATCCTCTTGCCTTAGCCTCCTAAGTAGCTGGGACCACAGGTACCCGCCGTGAAGGCCAGTTAGTTGTTTCTATTTTTTTAAGTGGATACAAGGTCTCACTCTTGCTCAGGCTGGTTTGTAATCTGAACTCACAGGATTATAGGCCTGAGCCACTGCACCCAGCAGTTTTCATAGTTTTTCACTAACATCCTGAAGTTTTTGCTGACTCATCATAGTTTCATCCCTTAGTTGAAGGGTGACTTTGGCAAATATATTGCTTCATGCTCTGCATTTTGGAATCTTGGTTTTATTCTCTCTACAACATGTTAACAAATTTGTAAGTAGAAACTGTACACATCACAATCAAAAATTTTCTTTTCTCTCCAATATTAAAAGGCTGAGGTTTTGTGCAGCTGTCATTTTGAAAATTAATTATCTTTTATGTCATATATCTGGCATGTTATCACATTATTTTAGAGACACTCACAGTATTATTTTAACTTTTTTGCTATAACACTGTAAGTATAATTATTATAATTATTTAAATTCTGTTCTGATAGAGTTTAAGTCATATGTTATTTTATAATGAAAGGAAGTATTCTGTATATTGCAAGTTACTTGTAGTCTGACTTACAGATTTTAGTTTCTAAAATTCATGGGTAGAAAAATTCCTCAATTAGTTTATAGATACCCCATAGATTATAGTTTTCCCAGAACTCACATCTAAGACATTTCCAAGTAATTATTTGCTCTGAGGACTGCAATTGTCAAGTGCATGAACTTTTCACCCTGCAATGCTGCCTCCCTCACCTGCTTGTGTGCTTTGGATGTGCGACTGAAAGAAATGCCTTGAGGAATAGACGGGGAGGATGACTTGGCCAAGAAGGAGCTATTGAACAGGTCAGCATCATTTCTCCGGTACTTGCAAGAAAGGTCCATTTCAGTTCCTGTTTAAGGCTCCAGGCCACCATGAATCTGTAAAGGACACCGTAAGCCCACACAATGCAGTGATGAACACTGCTGTGCCAGTGTAAGACTAACCACTGCACTATATGATGATCCAAGGCTAGAAACAGGTTTTGGGGAAGGAGAGAAAGTTCTCTGAATCTGGAAGGGTTGGAAACACAACTATGCATTAGGTAAGACGGACTGTGGCTAGGCCAATTCCAAACTGGTAACTAAGAAAGCTTTTCCTGGCTTATAAATCCACCCATTTTCATAACTCTTGGGCATCACTATGCTTTGCTTTGTTTGTCAGAAAATAATGTCTAAGAAAAGTCATCTGGTCAGGTGTACCTGTTAACAGGTAATGATGTGTATGTATAGCTTATAAGTTGTTAACAGGTAATGATGTGTATGTATAGCTTTGCCAAGCCTTGATCAGCGTAAGAAGATGTCACAGACACACAACTTCATGTGTTGTTGTAGAGACTGGGGTGGTTATGGCTCAACTGCAACTGGCTTCTTCTTCAGGGAGATTATACTTTGGGGAAACATAAACATTGTTGACAGCTCTGCTCGGAGCTCCTCTTTCCTCTAAAGCCATTTCCTTAAGTATTTTACTCCTTATTTTGTGGGCATTAACTTTGTCCCAGAAACTATTCTAGATGTTAAGAAAGTATCAATGAATAATTCACAAAATGTCCCTGATCTCTTGGCACTTGAATTTGTGACTGGGTGGGCAGGGAATAGACCATCAACAGACCATGAGGATGTGAAGTAATTTCAGTTAGTGATACGCACTTTGAAGTAAAGGAAAGGAGGGCAAGGAAGAGATCAGAGAGTAACTGGGGAGAGGTGGCTGAGAGACTACAGAGCAGGTTGAGAAGGTCCGCGTTCAGCTCATGTGGTTGGGGAAGGTTCCTCTGAGGCTGTGGCAGCTGCTGTTTTAGCAAGTGCTCAGAAAGGAATAAGAAGCTTTAAGGAGAGAGTGAGATGGCTGCTGGAGAAGAGAGTGGCCTTTCAGGGCATGTCGTTGGGTGGGAGAAGTAGAGAGAGGAAGCAGCAACTTTCAAAACAAGCACAGAGTGGAGCGTGGGTTTTCAAATATGTGCAGCTGTGTTTTGGTCTCAGAGTTTTCTTCCAACTCATAACTAAGTCAGATGAGTTTAGTAGCATATTTCTATCATCAGAGTATCTCTTCTCCCTCCTCCTCCTTCTTTTCCTCCCAGGAGGGTATATCGTTGGAGAAAAAATTAATTAAACTAGAAAAGCTGAAACTGACAATGTGGAACTTTGATTTTCTTGCAAATGCAGCCCTGATTATTACAAAATCTGCTATGACAGGTCTAATATGTATCTCTTTACTGGTAAATTATCATTCATCCTGTAAGGTGTGAGAACTTAATATTCCGCATTTAAGAAGCTGAGAGTTCGAACACTACAATTATCAATCCATTTCTTCTTTTTCTTGAACTGAAGAAAATAGTACTTGAACTGGGCCCATTTGCCTTTCCCTTGGGGTCACTGTAGGTTCAGCTGCGGACTGAGATTTAACCTACTGGTGGTCTGCTTCCTGTCTGGGGCTCTTGAGGCTCTGTTCACACTGCACCTTCATGAAGCAAAACAGCATATCTCACTTCATACTCTTTCCATCCATTCAAATATTTTAGGAGATGGCATGAAATAATAGAAATGATGAGGATGTTTCGGGTCAGACTGATTTGAGTTTTAACTATGCAGTGACATTATTTACTAGCTGTTTGAACCTGAACAAGTCATTTTAACTCTCTAAATTTCAGCTTCCTTTTCTGAAAAATAGAGTGAATAAGCTCTGTCTTGTCAGTTTGTATGAAGACAGAGGTAGAGTATGGTACCTGGATATCAGGGTTACAATTGACTTAGTCAGCTTGTATTACTAAATCCTGTAGGATTTCTCATTAATAAAAAGATAGTTGGATCACTCCCTCATCATATGTAGTCGAACAGCCTGCCTTCCCTCCAACATCTTCTAGGGTTTGGAATTCTCATGTTTTATGTAGGCCTGTCTGGCTTTAACCCCTGGTTCTGCTTCATTATTGACTCCAGGTCTTCCCACCTCTGCTGTCTTTTTTTCTTTAGTTTACTTGAAGAAAAAAAAATTTTTAAGTTTACTGCCTTATGCAGGCCAATGTTCTTTCTTTAGTTTTGTTAAAGAATAATTTTTTTAAAAGGTAAAATTATGACTCTGTAAATAAATAAGTGAAAATCAACATGTGACAAATAGTCTATTCAAGTCAGTATTTAACAAGGGGACTGTATGATGTTATATCTGGTTCAAAGGCAAATTTAAAGAATCTCACACAGATATTAAAGGCAAAATTGGCCAATATAGAAGCTATATCTTCTCTAGACAGAATTTACAAGTCTATGGAAAAGAATGATTTGCACTATTACTGGTATTCTATAATTTACAGAGTTGTAAATGAACTCAGAGATAATGAGAAGAGAGGATAATCTGAAGGGGTGTGCTGGAGAGGACACCCTGTCTCCCCCCACCAGTTTCAAAATCTTTCATGGTTTTTCCCAAGAACTCATTCCTAGCTTAACACTGTCATGCATAGATGGACCATTTTCACAGTATCTAAATTGCTCATCAGTGTCAGAACATAACTGAACAAAGATCCATTCTTTCTACGCAATAGTATATTGCTACCATCTTTGTTTCCTTTTCTCTGCCATGTAAATAAAATACTTGGCACATTGTACATTTTTGATAAATGCTGCTCCATTTTTACCCCTCCTGACTTGTTCCTCAATGCTCAGCTCAGACACTATGTCTGTTACATGCTTTGCATTATTAGCCTGAGCTGAAAATATTCTTCCTATTCTGACTTTTCACCTACTTGTACTATAACTGCTCCATCCCAACATCAGGAGTGTTAAGCATCCTGATAGTTATTGGTGTCTTTCTTACCTCCCCTACTTTCATCTCTGCTTAAGACTACTTTAAGTGTCTTTTTTTTTTTTCCTTGTACGAAAGGTCTTTATTGGAGGGGGAAGCCGCCGAGCAGCATTAAGGAGGAGGGGAGAGAGAGAGAGAAATGGGGGAAGAGAGGAGAGGAGAGGAGAGAAGGGAAGAGAGAGAGAGAAGACACACAGGGGGAACTTTAAGTGTCTTTAAGTAACCTCACAGACTCTGCTACAGATCCTTGAACTTACTATTTGTGTGCAAAGTTGAACTAACTTGAAGAAGTGGAATAGGTAGTGGTGAGGTGAAATTGTGGCTTCAGGTGTATTTGTATTTTTGTCTACCCTAAATCTCATTTTAGCAACAGAATATAATCTTAGGAGGGGGGAAAGGAATTAGACACCATTCAGTAACACAGAGAAATTTGGAAGGAAGTAGAGGGGGCTAGGATCAAAAGTCCTTTGAAAGGTTGCTAATTATAGGTTTTATTGAGAACATAAAAATTACTTTTACTCAGGGAGAGGTTATTTAATTGTCTTTCATAAAATGGGAAAAGAATCTGATTATTTCTCAACCTGTTCATCACTGTTATAATCAGTCATGTAGAACTGTATTTCTCAAAGTAGGTTTGTGGTTTCACTGTCTATCTGTATTAGAATGACCCAAGGGCTTGTTAAAAGTAGATTTTTTTAAACTAGATTTTTTTTAAATCACCATCTAAATCAGAAAATTTGGTGAGGAGTCTCAGAGTCTGAATTTTTATTAAAGACCCCAAGTGATTCTTATTTCTACTGAAGTATGGGAATTCATCTTTGGGAAATGTATTGTTTTTATAATCCAGGGGAGTGTTGAGGAACTCCTGCCAGTATAGCCAATAGCAAAGCAGTCCAGAGGAGAGAACAGTGCACAGCTTCCAGAAAACCTTGGGTTTGACCGGTGCTCTAACATGAACGGTCTGATCCCTTGGGTATGACTGCAAACCTTGCTGGTCCCTGACTTTTTCAACCACAATGTTGAACTAAATGATCTCTAGGTCTCTTCCAATCTTACCTTTGGTTTATCTTTTTCACAAGTAAGCATGAAGATAAACTTGTTCTGACGATAACACTTTTAGGGAGTACTGTGTATTTTCTTTGGGCCTCATACACATATTAATTTGGCTGCCTGTCCACAGGTAGCTACAGAGAAAGCTGTGATGCAAGGTTCTCTTGTATCATTTCATGAACCATTAGTTCTTTAGTTCTGTTCCTGTGACTGATTTATGTGTGTGTGTTTTCTTTTGTTTAGGTGTATGTAGCACTCTTTTCTTTTGAAGAAACTAAAGCTAAACTGCACATCTGAATTTCCTCCCCCTAGGAGGATCTGAAGTCTAATAAAGAATTAAATAAGAATGCAGGAATTCAGCATTATGGCCAATTAAAGCCCGATTGTTCTTTCAGGAACAGACTGAAAGGCAATGCTCATCTTCCCTTGTACTAGAACTCAATTAATTTAGCTACACTAATTTTTCTTCCTTTGTTAACCACCCTCTGTGTTTAATGGGACCAAATGTAAGATGGAAAGATGGAGTACTCTAGCATTGGCAGGACTAATTTTAGCACCAGGGCCAGTCATGTGAGACTGGAAGTCAGGTGCATTTCAGTCCTAATGAGGTTTGCACCTCCTCCGTGCTCTTGACCTTGTCCATTATAGGTGGGAATTGGTGAAAACCACTTAGACAGCTCAAAGTACAGTTGACAGAACTGTCTGCACCATTCATCTTTATCAATTTGAGCACCACAAGAGCAGGCCCAGTGACATTTCCTGTAAATAGAGAATAGCATACATTCCTCCAGCCTGGAACAGACACAAACGTGAGTCGACACCTCCCCCTGGCTCTCCTACCCAACAGGAAATCAGTATGAATAAATCCTATTGGTTCTGACTTTGCTTAAGGTCAGCAGGTTTTGTATAGAGAACCACCAAACCTGAGGCTGACACCTGATAATATAAAAAATGTAAAGTAAGCTTTAGGCCTAAGGGCAGTTTCTTCTGGTTAGGTCAATGACCCACACTCTCCCCCACCCCCTAGAATCACCTGCTGGACTTAGCACTCATCCCAAATCTGATGAAGCAGAAAAGCTGATGGAGTTATTTCTGTCTGTAAATCCCATTTACTCACTTTCATGGCATGCTGTAAGGCTTATTTTTAAAGTGTTCCACGAGAAGAAAGATGATGGCTGTCTTTGATCTTTGCTAATATTTGATCAGTCCTCCTCTTGAGCACTCTTGGGGAACATCTTAACTAAGATGGTTACAGTTTCTAAAAGCCTTCTATTAGTCATTTATTAAATCTGTCCCCCACCCCATTTATAGTTTCCACCACCTTTTCAGTGAAGGCTATCATTTTAGTAACTCAAAAACAGTAAAACAAATGAACAAAGACAAATTGAAACACGTTCTCATTGTCATCCTCTTGTGCATTACTAAGAAATTGCCTTAAAAGAGAAAAGCATGTAATTGGTACAACCCACTTAAACAGCAAAGCTCTTCAAGGGCCCAGGCTTTGCATGTGATCAGTTTTCCTGAGATGAACACAAGATGGGTCGAATAATGTCACAGTTTCGTGGTTGTTGAGTTGTATTTTCTGAGTTCTGTTGACTAGCTGTTGGGCCACTGATTATATCTTGAGTTTAGTGTCCTTATAAGAAAAGCAAATACTTGTATTGTCCCTGCTTGATACATGGGATAAACATAAATACCAAATACATTCATTTAGTGGAAGATGTCATTATAGATCATTTGAAGAAAGAGCTAAATTTGAAAAGAAAAAACAGTTAAGGACTTTTCTCCTACGAAAGCAAGTTGACTATGATCCAGAGTTTTTACATTTTGATGAAAGATATATAAAAACACCCTAACAAGAGTCCTTTTTTTCCCCCATTACAAAATAGTACTCTTCCCAATGTAACATTTACACAAATTGTTCTTTCCTAACCTAAATCAGATTGTAAAAGTTTTAGGGACCCAAGAACCAACCTTGGAGTGATGATTTAAGCCCAAGAGTTTATATAGACCAGAGACAGTGACAGTATGAAGCCAGGACAGAGAGTACAACTATAGCTCTTGGCCTTGTTGCTATGGTTGCCAACAAGACTGAAGAGTCTTCTATATTCTGAGGGCTGCAGTGAGCAGTGTGAAGGGAGCACAGGCTATTATGCTTCAGCAGGGACTGTAGTGCACAGAATACTGAGCTCAGCACAGCACAGCACATCAGATAAAAATTAGTGTGGTGGTTTTCCAGATTAGACAAAAAGATTACTCTTCCATGCAATGCTATAACGCAATTCATGAATGTGTAAATGCGAAGAGGCAGAGATGGATGAAAAGGAGAGGAGTAATAGTAGCAGTTAGCACAACTGTGATTAAACTGGAAAGTGTTAAATATTACTAAGTCAACTTAAGTGCAGTGATAATATACACTGAACTTTTGGACAAGATTCTAGAATGTTCAAACTGTCACATAAAACTATCACTAAAACCAAGATTTAGCCATCCTTGAGTGAGATGAGACTGGGAATTATAGCATAAATAAATCTATGTTTTTTGTTAGTGTAACAAGGCACACATGCCTGCTTTTTCCTTTTACTTATTTGTTTTTATAGTTTCTACATTTAAAAAAATTGAATATTGATTTGATTGGAGTGGATCCATTAATATCCAATAAGATTTTGGTGGCTAACAGATAGTACTCTTGAAAAAATCTGCAAAACCTATTAATCTATTACAGAAACATTGGAAATGCAGCTGGGGCAAGAACAGGAACTGTCTTGGTTGTGAGCACGTCATAAAGGTTATAGAAAAGCTTCTTGGAGAGCCTAAGATGTGACACAAATGCAAGGTTATGTTACTAAAAATAAATGGTTAATAAAAGCATGAGAAGGATCTCTGGATGAGATCAGCTGCGTGTTACTGGCCATGTGTCCATACACTGCCCTTCTCTTACCAGGGCCTTAATGAAGTAAAGGAGGCTCAATTCATTGGGAAATACAAAAGGGTAAATACATAAGTAGGATTATTATTGCACTACCACTAAAATAATTGTTGCCTACTAGCTCTTTCTTACAAAATAATCTCCTTTGTTGCTTTACTACTTGGTAGTTCTTTGCTTCAGTGTTCTTCCTTCTTCATTGAACAATGTACCCACGACTCATCCCAACAAGTGCCAAGCCCTGTGCTTTCACACAGTGCTAGTCATCAGCAAAACAAATGAATTCATTATGCCTTGTGAAGCTGATAGCATGCAGAAGAGGTAGAAATTACACACATCACTGTGTGCCTTGGGTGAAGGACATGAGATTCATTATAAACCTTGTGTAATAAAAATGTGCAGAGGCCTGGGAGAAGATCTAAATCTGAATCTGGGATCTTGGGATCTTGGGATCTGGGCTCTTGTTTAGGTTGGGGGATCTAGGAAGACCTCTCATATAAAGTGGCTCTGAATTTGGTACCTGAAAGTGAGTGGAAATGAGAGAATATTATGTGGGGATAAGGACATTTCAAGCAAAGAGACACGTGCAAAGAGAGAGAGGAGACACGGAGTTGACATATTTGTAAAACAGAACTAATGTGGCCTGAGTCTAGTAAATAAGAGGGGTGGCCTAACAAGAGGGGAGGCTGGGGAAGGAGGCTGTATCTATATTGTCTTGCAAGAGAACCACACTGAGCACTTGGGTGTTACCCCATGTGGGATTCCCTGGTGTCTTCATATTTTTTTTTCAGATTGATATGAGGGTACAAATGTTTAAGTTATATTGTTTTCATTTCTAAGGTAAAGGTGAAGTTTTCCTTTCTAAGATGAAGTTCAAGTTGTAGTTGAGCCCTTCACCCAGGTGTCTTGAAAGTCACTGTTCTCTCCTTGCCATCTCATACTTCTGCTCCACATGATTACTTCTTAATTCCTCATTCCTAGTTTTTCCATAAAGCTTTATCTTCTGTTCCTTCACAGTTTCCACTTATTTATCTTAGTGTTTCATACAAAAGTATACAAGAGAAAACAACCATGGCTGAAACAACACTATGAAAGAAAATGACACTCAAAGTATTGAACAACGAGGGAAATTGTTGCACATAATTTGGCCCATCAGTGTTCATAGAATAGCACTTTAGAGGTGGTATTGAGAATCTACCTATAGGAGAGTGGAGGGTGGGTTTGAGTACACTGTTTCCTGGAGCATGTGGAAGTGACAGCTCAAAGTGGCTGGAATCACTTTTCAAGTGTTCGAAACCAAAATGAACCAACAGGAGACATATTAGAGGGATGTAAGTTTTATTTTACTTCTCCTTGTGGTAAGGCAAGTTCACTCTCCGTTCATCACTCAAAGAATTCTAATGTTCAACATGTCAGTAGTAGCACTTAGGGTTTTGTTTCCCCAGCCTAAGCCCTCAGATTCCATGACCATTTAGCATTTGAAATCCTGATCACAGCATTACCTTAGGACCCTGTTAGCTAACTTCATGGAGCCACCATTTAATTCTCCATATCACAGAAGAACTGGGCATATTCAATGAGGACTTTCCAGAAGATTTTTTCCCAGTAGATTTGCTCTTAATCTTTTATTTTCATTTTTTGAGACAAAGTCTCTCTCTGTCACCCTGGGTAGAGTGCCGTTGCATCATTATAGCTCATAGCAACCTCAAATTCCTGAGTTTGAGTGATCCTCTTGCCTCAGTCTCCTGAGTAACTGGGATTATAGGTGCCTGTTACAATGTCTGGCTAGCTTTTCTATTTTTAGTAGAGATGTAATAACTTTCACAGTTGCAAGAGAAAATAACATATCTAGGAATATGTTAACAAATGAAGTGAAAGACTTCTACAGGGAGAATTATGAAACACTGAAGAAAGAAATTGCAGAGGTTGAAAACAGATAGAAAAACAAATCTTTCTCTTGGATTAGCAGAATAAACATTGTGGAAATGGCTAGCCTACCCAAAGTAATTTACAAATTCAATGCAATTCCCATTAAAATACCAATGCCATTTTTTGCACATCTAGAAAAAAAATAGTGCTATGTTTCATATAGAACCAAAAAAAGACCCCAAATATCCAAGGCACCCTTACATAAAAAGAACAAAGCAAGAGGCATCACTTTACCAAACTTCATTCATGTTACACTATAAGGCTATAATAACCAAAACAGCATAGTACTGGCACATAAACAGAGACATAGAACCCAGAGATGAAATCATCTTCATATTCCCATTTTATTTTGAACAAAAATATACACTGAGGAAAAGAATCCCTGTTCAATTAAATGGGGCTGAGCAAATTGAATAGCCAAATGTAAAAGACTGGAACAGGATCTGTACCTCTAATCACTTGTACAAATGAACTCACAGTATATAAAGGACTTAAGACTATGGTAGTAAATTATAAGAATCCTAGAGGAAAATGTTGGAAAAACTCTTACAGATATCATCCTAGGCAAAGAATTCATGAATACCCCTAAAGCAATTACAAAATCAACAAAAATAAATAAATAGGACTTGTTCAAATGTAAAAACTTCTGCACAGCCAAGGAGTATATAGACACTCCCACAGAATGGGAGAAAATATTTGCATGCTATACATTTGATAAAGGACTCATAACCAGAATGTAAAAAGAATTCAAGCAAATCAACAAAAAAAAACTAAAGAACCCCATGAGGAAAAGAATCCCTGGGCAAATGGGAGGAACCATAAATCTGTAGCCTTTATATATACCAATAATAGTCAAACTGAAAAAACAGTCAAGGACTCTATCCCTTTCACAGTAGTACCAAAGAAGATGAAATATTTAGGAGTTTACCTAACAAAGGATGTGAAAGATCTTTATAAAGGGAATTATGAAACTCTAAGAAAAGAAATAGCAGAACATGTCAACAAATGGAAAAACATACCATGCTCATGGCTGGGAAGGATCAACATTGTTAAAATGTCCATACTACCCAAAGCAATATACAATTTTAATGCAATTCCTATTAAAGCTCCATTGTCATATTTTAAAGACCTCGAAAAAATAATACTTTGTTTTATATGGAATCAGAAAAAACCTCGAATAGCCAAGACATTACTCAGAAATAAGAACAGAGCAGGAGGAATCACGCTACCAGACCTGAGACTGTACTATAAATCGATAGTGATCAAAACAGCATGGTACTGGCACAAAAACAGAGAGATAGATGTATGGAACAGAATAGAGAACCAAGAGATGAACCCAGCTACTTA